>JABSTQ010005146.1:0-97180 GCA_013358835.2 Ixodes persulcatus
GAACTGTTGCTAGGGTCGTTGTTATGGACAAATACATGTGGCTAGGGTTTCGCTACGAAAACGCGACCATTCAAAAATCAGGAGTGTGATTTAAACTTCTAAAAATCACAGATATAGAAAGCTTGAATGTCATATATGTTTCGACAGAAGTGTGCCGGTAACCGCTTGTTTCTGAAATATTTACGACTGCAACTTCCGGTCCTCAAGATGACTGCAGCAGACGACGAATGCAAGTATAGGGTGGTTCAAGTCACCAGGCTCGATCTAAAATAGACCGTAAATCGACGCCTGCACGTAGCCATCTAAACTTTTCGTCAAAGGAGTATTTCACAGGTCGGTTTTTTCTTGTAAAATTACAAAGCGTAGATCTCTTTTATTAAAAAATAGGGCCAAGAAACTTGCCAGGGTCTACAGCGGGCGGCGACCCAGATGACAGGGTCTAGTAGCGGGGTGTGTTTGGCGTTCGTATTGATAGATGGCGTCGGGAGCAGCGTCTGAAGGTGCAGCCGACCAGCGAAAGATAGCAGACGACACGCAGACGACACGCAGACGAAATCCGTTGACAGCAAAAGCGCCGCCGTTATGCAGACGCGTTTTTTTTTTTTTACTTTAAGTTTTGCTTTTATTGTTCGCATTTATTTTTTAACCGGAGGTACATTTCAAAAAGATTATAATCATTTTAATAAACCACGGTGGTCGCGAGCCGTCGCGATAAGGAGGTAGCGCCATCTATCAATACGAACGCCAAACACACCCCACTACTGGACCCCTGTCGTCTGCGTTGCTGCCCGCCGTAGACCCTGGCAAGTTTCTGGGCCTTATTTTTTACAGAAAGAGAGCTACGCTTTGTAATTTTACAAGAAAAAACCGACCCGTGAATTCCACCTTTGACGAAAAGTTTAGATTGTTACGTGCAGGCGTCGATTTTTACGGTCCATTTTAGATCGAGCGTGGTGACTTGAACCACTGCCGTCTGCCACACGCCCGCCGGCCAAGCCGGCGCCGGCGTCTGAATCGTGTGAATAAAGACGATATTCTGATATTGCATTTGTTTGAAATATGGTGGGGTGCGATGCAAAATATGGTTTATCGAAAGTCCGGGCTTCGATCGAGATGATCGTTTGCTGAAAGATAGCATTGCACCCGTGAGAAAAGCACTTCAGGCGTTCGGTTGAGATCCAAAATTTTTTTTGAGGACTCGCGCTATGGGATGGAGGGTGCTTTGTACCTGGTTGTAACCATCGCGTGGAGAAAGATTCGTGCAGTTTCTTCAGATTTACGCAAGACCCCAAAGCGCGAAAGAACTGAATAAAAAACATAAGGCCAGTTTACTACAGATTGTACTCGCGTCGCTGGTTCGATGGAGATCATCATCAAAAGAGCACATCCATAGAATCTGAAGTATACCAAGCAGACTTGTACACGTTACTGAAAAAAGTAACCGATTACAATTACAATTATTTCACTGTAAAAAGTAACCGATTACAATTACAATTACAGCCTCAAAAAAGTAATCGAAAAATTACTCTAAAGTAATCTAAAAATTACTCTAAAGTAATCGATTACTTCCCACGTTACTTTTCATTCAAATTTTTATTACGGTAGCATAATCCTTGGGGTTTCGCACTCAGTTTTCCGAGAAAAGAAAGCCTTGACCGTTTTCACTTAGAGCTTAGTGAGTGACGCCAACACCAATCCCACCCGTAAAAAAGAAAAGAGCGCTGTTTAAATACGTTACGCACAAGAGGCAGGATAAGGTCATTCTACATACCCGGACGTAGTCTCCGGCGTACAAAAAAAAAAGTGTACCCAGGAAACGAAGCATAGTGAAGTGGCCTACTAATTCTCGATGTCCCCTGCATGCATAGTGATTTCGAAAAAAAAAAAAAAAATTAACCGTTGCTGAGTGACTCCGACCCCCCCCCCCCCCCCCCCCCCAAGCAAAAAAAAAAAAAAAAATATTGAGAAATTTGTAATGGGTAATTTTGTAATCGATTACAGCAAAAAAGTAATTCAATTACAAGGATCGTTACTCCTTAAAGGAGTAACCCCTGTCAGACGGCGTTCTAAATGTCCTTTTCACTAAGCTCCTTTATAGAATTTGCCAATCAGCTCGCAATGCTGGGTGAGCACATGCCCTACGGCGTGAGCTGGTTCGCCGATTTTATATAGGAGCTTGTTCTAAAGGCCTTTATAATGCCCGTCTGACAGGGGTATAATTGAAGCGTTACAAAATTACAATAAAATGTAATCGATTACAAGTAATCCATTATTTGTAACGCGTTCCGTACAAGTCTGATACCAAGGGATAAAAAAGCAAAATACTGCGAACTCGCGATAGACATGCAATTTTTTTATAACCTGACAACCTCAATAATAATAATAATAACAAACAACTGACCTTCACGGCGTACGATTTGTTTCTCATGCTGGCCTGAACTACGCCGGTAAGTGCACTTCATGTCGTCGACGTAACTGATCTGCATGACGTGCATGGTTTGATTTTACGGCATTTTTGCCCCTCAGAACTAAGCTGGGTTCTTCACAGAAAAACACGCACATTGCGGAGTCCTCTACGGACATGATGATGCACTTGTTTTTGTCGCTCGTTTACCGACGCAATTTAATGAAGACGCCCGCTGCAACAGAGGCCTGCAAATCTATCGTGTCGTCTACTACCAAAGCAAAGCGGAGTGCAATACTTCAGAAATGACTTTCATCGTTGCAATGTGACACTGAAACGACAAGAACATCTTCATAATTAGATATCAAGAAGAGCTTGCTTACAAAAAATTATTTACCTAATTGTAAGCAAAAATCTAGCCTCATGTGGAGTCTCCATGCATTAGTCCATAGCAACGTCCCTAGCAACGGTTTGTTTGAACCCAGACGCCATGTTGTGACGTAGTCACTTACGGGGTCAATTGCCCCCCCCCCCCCCCCCTCCCTTCCCCCAGACATTTTTTAGTTTGCAAATTTCCCAAAGTGCCGGTTTTCAAGATATTTCGCGGGCAAGAATTTTCCAGATTCCAAGTTACGTGCTAAATATTCATCACCATGGAATTAATTATTCGAGACCTCAATCATTTGCAGTTATTTTAAAACCACGTAATTCGCGAAAATTAGGCCCTCGCAGAAATGGACGCTTTTCCGAATTTTGGCTTGAGAATACAGTACTAGAAAACGAGCGCTTTTTAATCGCAAGTAGTACGTCAGCGACATCTTGTTGACTCATTGAGTTGCGGTGACCTCGATATACTCTGTTTCACCTGATGTTGTACCGCAGAGAAGGCTAGAAGCGCGAGCTTATAGTGTTGGGAGCTGCTCTTAACGCACGAGAGCTTGTGCCGCCGAGATGTGCCCTAGAGCAAGGAGCTCGCGCTTGTAGCCTTTTCTGCGGTACATCATAAGGTGAAACAGAGTATTCGCGTCTCCAGCTCGACGCTCGCCCTCCCGCGGCGGAAAGGGGAAGCGCTCTAGCGAGGGTCCCCCGATTTTCCTGCTCAGCGGGCACGGCGGAACTGCTCGCGATCGTGGCTCGCGAAATGTCATTTCTGAATGCAAACACTTCACACTCTCAACGTAGTGCTGCAGCCGGTATGGGATTGTACCTTACCGGAGAGTTTTAGTATTGCGCATAGAAGCAAACGCAAGCGGTGTGCGTTTGCGTTAAAGTTGCGTGCCCTACGTTGTGCGTGCGCCTCATCGCCATGCGCCAATCCAAGACCGCAATTTCAGGCTCCGCGCACGCGCAGTGTGGAACACGCAAAGCTAACGCAAACACAGCGCTTGCGTTCGCTCGTATACACAATACTAAAACTCACTACTATTTCACCAGCTTCCAACGCCAACGAAACGTGCTGCAGTGAGCAGACGTGCAAGCAGGTAGGCGCAGTAGGCGTTCCTTTGAACTGGAAAGGCTGAGATTGGCACAACGACGGTGATAAAAATGAAGGTAACTAAATGTTGTAAAAAATAATAATTAAAAAAAAATATATATATATATATTTTTTTTTTACTTTTGGGCATTTGGTCTGGAAGGATATTGGCGGCGATTTTGGACGTTTTGCCGATTGTAAAAAGTCGCGACTTTGATAGGAAAATATACTTTACCTACAATTAATGTAATTTTACATAGATTTCTCACATTAGCTAGAATGTTTTCATTGATTTTAGACAATTTTTAGTTTATTACTTAGTAATTAAAAATGCTGCAATTGGCACCAGTGATGATAAATAGCATACTTTTGATTGTCATATTTGTTCGTGCGTTTGAAATTACATCATAAGCAACAAATTATATTACAACTTGAAAAATTATGTATTAAAATATCTGAATTTTAATATTATTATTATTATTCTTACAAATCGCGCCAATGTATGTCCCAATTAACGCCAAGATCACGAAAATACGCAATTTAACCATAATAGTCTTTCCAGAAAAGTATAATTTTGTTTTCTTTTTAGCATATGAAAAACTCTGACATCGTTATCAAGATAGACAAACAGTCAAACACAGGGTGTAATATAAAGTCCTATGCGTCACGCGTTGCTATAAACACACACACACACACATATATACACGCGCACGCACGCACACACATACACACACAGACACGCACACACGCACACACACACACACACACGCCAGATGTCTGACTCGGATTCCGTCTTTGGGCCGTTGCAGTGAGAACAGCGTTTATTAATTTATACGTTTTGTGGACATATTGTAAAAATTGGAATTATTCTCTTATTTTTGGGCTGTGAATAATGTTAAACCAATTAATCATCTCAATACCCAAAAACCCATTAAAAGGCCCGCAGTTCATTATTTCCCATGGCAATTATTTGAGCTAGGAAAGGCAGCGAGAACGCACAAATATCAGCACAGATTTTTTCAACAACTACAAATACCAGCCTGGATCGAACATGTATGTCATAAAATAAAGTTTCCGCGAACAACTTCTCTAACTAAATAATTACGATGTGAGACACATCTTGAGTTATGAAAGAATTCGAATTCAAAATAGAGGTTAGTTTCGGTTTCGCTCCAGAATTAAAACGTTCCTCCTGGCGTAAATATTACGCTGAACACCGTTTTTGTTTTCAGGATAAAGAGGTGACCTGCGCTCATAACACCCTGGCTTCCTCGTATTACCAGAAGTAATTTGTGTCGCTCAGTGAAGCCAGCACACTAGACAGGCTCAGCAGCGGCACGCATCTCCGACCCTCACTATAACCGCCATTTTGGAAAATGAGTGGCGCCACCTATAGTTAGTTGGAGTCGCGATATTCGCTTTTTCCCATTGTGGATTACCTTTCGCTCCAAGGTCCCCATAAAGAAGCGCTTGCAAAGAGAGATAGGCAAACAGATCCATTTACTTTCCAAGCCATATTTCGGAGAAAGGTGAATCAGGTCGTTTTGTAGGAGAGTGAGTCAATCGACTAAGTTATCTTTGACGTACGCCTGATCGACCAATCGCAAGCCGCCTTTCCGAGAGAGGTGGCTTACGATTGGCTGACGAGCGCCATCGTCGCCGCACTGACAATGCTGCTGTGGTATCCTTTCCTGAGCGGAAAAATCGGCTCAGAAAGTGGTGTGTCCCGACCTTTCATCATCGTCGCATGATCGTAATTTTTGGATTTTTAGGATGCTTAGGACCCGTGGAATTAGTTATGACCAAGAACAGACGATCGCAAAATCCTCTTAAGGCCCCTTCAAGCTCTTCCTCATTTCATGCTGTTCGAAGACGACAGTGTGGGAGAAAAATAATTTCCCCACAGCCCAAAAGCGGACAGACGTATATATTCGTTCTCAATAAATGTCTGTAAGCGTTTCGTTTTAATAATTCCATATTGTCGAGGCCGTGTCATTCACCCTCCCCCCCCCCCCCATACACACACACCTCCGAAATATTTCCGACGCCTCTGGAAAACACGTATGACGAAGAACATTTTGTGGCTAGAACATTTGATCTTCCAGTTCGTTGTGAATTTACGTGCCGCCATTTTCTTCTTCAAGCCTGCTTGTGTTTGAGACCTCTTTCGTTTTTCCTGTCGTTTTTCTGTCGTCAGCGCGGTCTCGGTTAACTGTAGAATGATGAACTTACACCAGCTCACTTGTGCCCTCACGTTTTGTTCGTTAATACTCGTAGGTTAACATAAATTCTTACCCCAGCGTTTTCTCTGATCAAAAATAAAACGAAGGAGAAGAAAACAAGAAAGACACCTACAGCGCCTAACCAGGGTATATATAGATTCCGCGCTGTCTAAACCACGACTACGCTCCGATTCACCTCACGATAGACACCAGTATCACACGAGGCTATAGCGGCACGCACGCGAGGCTGAAGAGCATGTCGACGAAGACTCCCTATTGCACGTCGTAAGACGAAACCAGAGCCTGCGCCAAAGAAAGCACCGAGCATAGCTTCGCCCGTCTTCATTCCAGCCAGGCGCTTATTATAGAACGCCAAAACGAAGAAAGAATAACAAAGAACGTCCGAGCAATTCGCGAACGTATAGAGACAAAAAGATTTGTTTGTTTCTTAGTTGGCGAGTGCAAACGAACCAGTTGTGCGCAGATAAGGAGCCTCCCTCCTATTCAGCGCGGTGCCTCATTTCAGGATTGAGAAGCGAAGGCGTCGGGTCTCTTTGTCCAACTTTGTACGGCGATCCGCTCAACGGGGGTGCCTTCGAACAATACCACCTAGTAGACGAGGCCCGCGCGTGACGTCATCACTAGTGGATCCACGCAGCGCCACCCAGCCTGCGTCAGCATCGCCGCCAGTGCGCCGTGCAGCGTCTCGCAACGAGCACGACGCTAACACGCGGAGACGCCGAAGACGGACTCGTCGGCCGCTTTGGGTCATCTCTCGTCGAGCTCGACCGCGTTTGTCCCCGGGGGCGGGTCTGAGATCCACGCGCGATGACGTCGCGCGCGGGCCTTGTCTTCTACGGGTCTGACTGCGACCAGCCGCGGAGGCTGGTCACATCCACGCTTCGGCGTGGAAATTGATCCGCTCGGGGACAATCTGCGAGCTTTGCTCCCGTTGGTTTTTGCACGCACGTTGGAGGACCGAGGAGAGGAGAGTTTAAAGGAAATTCTCGAGAAGTCACGTTCTGTATGGGGGTCACGCTCAGCCATTCGCTGATGTGACCTCGTGCGCTCGGGCTCTTCGGACGAAAAAAGGAGCGCAGAAATAGGGACTTTTCGCAAACCGTTACCGCATGCCGCACTACCGGGGCCTCTGAAGCCTGATTTTAAAGGGCCCATGAAACGAATTTTGGACTGCAATGAATCAATTTATATCGGTATTTTACTAATAGCACATCGTTCAGTGGGCCAAAAGAAAAAAAGTAGAAAGTCAAAAGCCTGACTTTCGGTACGAAAATTGGAAAACCACAGCGGACTATTTCGTACCTCCTTCCCTTCGTAAGCTCGCTGCCTTTTCTCTGTGATACATCCGCGGACCCCGCAGCGCGTCATCGGGACCCCGCAGCGCGTCACCGGGCCCAAACGAACGTCACACGACACCGGAGCTCACTTAATCCGTTCACCAATAAGCTGACATTGTGGTGAAAGCTACGCGCTTGCCGGACCAATCAGCCGCCTCCCTTTCATCACCTGACCTCATTCTCTGCGCGTGGGTATGCGCGAGAGAGCGTGATCACGTGGCAAAAGTATGGCTGGCCCAACGAGCACGTAGCTTCCACAGCACTGTCAGCTTTGGGGTGAACGGGGTGGGAAAGCAACTTTTGTCTGAATTTTGAGCGACGGCTAATCTTCTAGGGGGAGAATGACTGTATCCGGATTAGAGAAACGAGAGTCCGAGCAAGAGGGGACTCCCCCTTTCCGTCTTCTGGAACTGTTTGGTAGAATGCGCGATTTGTGAGTTGAGGAGGAAAGCTAAACAGGAAAAAGTTGGAAAAGCGTTTCATGACTCCTTTAAAGGGGCACTGACAACCCAAAGGTCGTATTTTTTTTATTGTCTAAAACGATGCAACTTGTAGTCATAGACACGCAAAAAAAAACCGCATCGCGAAAAAAAATTTTCCCGCGCGCGCGCGCGCCTTTTTAATTTTGGCGTTTGTATTTCCCGCCACTCACCTCCTCGCTTCTTTTGATCGGTGACGTCAAAAATCAGGAAATTTAGAAGCTTTGTAGGTGACATTTCTATAACATTAAATAACGGCAATCGTAAAACATGTTTTTTAACGCAATTGCGAACGCACTACGGCTCCTCTTTTTGAAATACCAAAAATCAGAGTTCGGTGTGATGTTGCTTCCTAGATTTGTACCCTCCCTCGGAAAACTTGCCGGCGCTCGTTGGCGAGTCACAGGGGCCTTAGGCGAGTCGGGGAAAAACCGGTTGTTTCCCGCCGGCGCCCTTCTATCCCTCACCTCCTCCTTGCTTCTGGTCGCCGTGGCAACGGCGGAGGTCCGAATGAAAGTCGAGTCGCAGAAGACCGCAAAATTTGAGTCACTGCACTGGCGCGGATCGCGCGGGAACTTCAAATTCGACATTTGGAAATTGTTTTTTTAATTCACAAATACTGAATTTTAAAGTTTCAAATTTTGAGGGTAATGTCCCGGCATCGTTTTCAATCGTTTCGGATAATAAAAAAAAATATGATTTTGGTGTGTCAGTGCCCCTTTAAGCCCGCGCCCGGGCAATACAAAAGTGCCCCATTACGAAACGCTACAGAAATCTACGGGCGACTAGGGTTGAGTCGAGATATCGCGCACAAAAACAAATGCACGCGAGAGTGACGCGCTAGGGGGAGAGGTTTTAGCGTTGCGAAAGAGGCTACACCGGAAAGGAAGACAACTCACGTACAAAACACACGAACATTTGTGCGTTACGTACCTTTTTCCAGTTTCGAGCTCGGTCTGTTTCCCGAAACGCGGATGTTAGTGAGTCGGGCACTAATGGGACCGTGAACGAAGTTTTCATATGTGGCTAAATAGTGCCAACTACGAGGCATTCGTGTCCGCTTAGAAATGATAAACTAATCATCTGGGATGACTGGCAAAATTTGACTTTTTGTAACCGGCATCCGTGATGTGTCAAAAGCCAATCACCTTGAGAGGTTTTGTCGCCTGTATGTTGGTATTTGTTTGTGTCCAGCTAGCAGGTGGGAAGGCAATGGCGCTACTTTCCCAGGTCAAGTGAGTTTAATTTGCACCAGACGAGTGTTGATAAGAAATGAAAAAAAAAAAAAAAACAACTAGACAATTTGGGGTACAACAATAGACCTATAGGAGGTATTCACTGGCCGCCATATTTGAGGTCACTGTTTAGAGCGCATGCTCAGAACGAGCTCGCATTAATAGGCTGCCAAGACCGGCAATCTTGGTGGTGCGGAATGCACGTGGCGAAAGAACTGTGGAAGCTCGCGTTCAGCACGTGCTCCGCAGCCGAGCACACAGCTATGGCCGCCAGTGAATACTCCCTATTGCTATATTACCCGAGCATCAAGGAGAATGCAGGGATTGGTGTTCCACGCGCCGCTCGTGCTGGCCTCAGCAGTAATAAATTTTCTAAAGTAAATGCCTAAAACAAATGGCATCTTGCACGCGCGTTCGTCAACGCTTTATTTTGGTTATTTACTTCGAATCTTTTATACGGCCTGCGCGTGTGGCGCGCAGAACACCAATCCTTGCATTCTCCTTGATGCTTGGGCTTAGCTATACTTCGTTTCACCTTATGTTGTACCGCAGACAAGGCTAGAAGCGCGAGCTTATAGCGTTGGGAGCTACTCTTAAACGCACGAGAGCTTGTGCCGCCGAGATGTGCCCTAGAGCAAGGAGCTCGCGCTTGTAGCCTTTCCTGCGGTACATCATAAGGTGAAACAGAGTATAGTGTTCCTCAATGCCCTTCTGTTTAGGGTGATGCCATCGTTTGTAGTACCCGATGCCGACAGCGCGCGCTCACAGGAAAAATGCAAAGAAATCGCAGGAAACAAAATGTCGCCGTAACACAGTCAGCGCCACGAGCGCGTGCAGGGACACGCTCTTTCACGTGCTTCAGAACAAAAAATAAAAATAAGCGTTCGAAACAAAATGGCCAGATGTCATCACCCCAAGCAAAGCGCACATGAAGGCACCCTAGGCTTAGCATATGGTCTATTGCGAGGCGCAGATCACGAACTGGCGTTTAAAAAGAAGGTTGGAATAGAACGATGCCAATAAGAGTTGGGCGCATGCCGTTCACGTGGACTGTCGTTCACGTGGACCGTCAAATGCATGAGTGAAAATCCCTTACTGCTGTGCGAAGCGCTGCAAAGCCCTTCGCTGGACGCTGGCACGGGACGCCATTTTTGAGGGCGCTGTTTATACTTTGGTTTAAGCAGAGAACGCAGTCAACGCCACAAGCGCGAGAGCTTGAGGTCGCTGCTTTGAAGCGTTCTTTTGCAGAACGAGCGCGCGCGCTGGAAATGCACGTCTCAAAGCCAAGAGCGCGTGCTTGCTCGCGCTCCTGGTCAAGGGAGTGTACGCATGCACGTCGCAAATGAACTGGAAGCTCACTATCAGCTCGCGCTCAGCAGTCGCGCACACAGGTCGCCAGTTAATGCGACGCAGTAGTGACGTGGTCCGTACTCTCGTTAAGCTTCAGCCTGTTTGCCGCTTGAGGCGGGTAGGGGATCTACGAACCAAACGTCATGCGCAGGCCTTGTCTTCTAGGCGGTATTGCCTCGATGCATTGCGGCAGCGGTGGCGTAGTCGAACTGGCTGGTGAGATCGGTCTTTTACTCGGAGAAACATATGAGAAGCAGTTATGCATATGAAGTCACCTTTGGAAGCAAAGTGGAAAAACAATCACTATAAAAATCATACAAGTTGGGTTTATTTGATTGAAATCCGATTTATTTGGTTTAAATTACTGTAGCTAAATAGTGATTCTTTACTGGTAGATGTATTTTAAACAAAACAGACTGATTGATCGGTCCTTACGATCGCTGAAAACAGCGCGGAAGGAGGACTGTAAATCTTGCAGTTGAATTAACTTCCCATTGATGCAAACCCTGCCATACTACAAAAAAAGCAGTTTTATTGTTTAGTTAATGAGATAAGCTGTATTTGCTTTTATTTTGCGTTCTCATGATTTGCTTGCAATACGAGATTACTTTTTTCTTTTCATTTTTTTTCTTTCTTTCGCGTTTTTTTTTTTTTTTTTTGCAACAGGACATAACTGCATGCATGCACACGAAGTGGGAGGAGAAAGAACCTTCAACGCTCTAATTTGCTCGGAAAAGCACCGCTCTTTGCTTGCATGTGTGAAGCTCGATATAGAGAGAGAATAAATCTTTATTAAAATAAAACGTTCAAAGTGGAGATTTTAGTAGCTGCAGGACCAGCGCCAACTACTCCAGACCATTGATTATAATTATAAACAGCATATAAATTTGACCACAAAAAAAAAGAATATGTACATATATATACATGTATACATATACAATAAAATAATCATTTACATGTGTACAGTATCCAAAACCCGACGTCACAATACGTCCACCCATCCCTGGTGCGAGGCACCGTCCTTAGGCTAACAACCATCCTCAGTATGAGGAGGTATTCGCGCTACCTGGTCCTCGGGCCAGCAGCCTCCAAAACGGTGTCCTGTCCTTTCCAAAACTAGGCCGCAGCACAGCGACGGCATGCCAGGAGCGTACTCTACATGAAATTAGTTCTTGTCAATAGTTCTCACTTAATTTTGTGTCCTCTAGATAATCTACAAGATACCCGTTCACAGTTTGCTGAGTCCTTGGTGTGTTCCATGGACCAAGGAGTGTAGAGAGGGACAATGGATGGTTATCGATAGTGGACATTTGTTCTCGAAGATGGTCTCGTTCATCTGTATACCTTCGGCAGTTGATTAGGATGTGTTCTGCGTCTTCTATTTCGTCACATGTGGTGGACACATGGGAGGTAACTTGTCGTATTCGATGTAGGAAATGTTGTCCAAAAGGAACACCCAATCGAAGTCTGTGTATCAATGTTTCAGAAGCTCTTGAAATGTGTCTTGGCATCCAGAATTTTAAGTTAGGGTCAATCCGTTCGAGATGGCAGTTGTGAGGAGCGTCACTATAACAAGTAGCCTGGGATCTTTGCGTTGATGTCCTTCTCAGCAGGTTAATTGAGTCCCTTTTCGTGAAAGTAATTGCACTTTTGGTATTTATATTGTGGGCATTTTTGGCTGCCAAATCGGCCGCTTCATTTTCTTGAATGCCACAATGTACAGGTATCTATTAAAAATTAATTTTATGGCCAGTTTCAATTGCTCTCGAAAGGTGGAAACAAATATTAATGGCAAAATTGGCAAGAGATGAACTTGTTGGTGTTATGTATTTTATCATGTTCAGAGCGCTCATTGAATCTGTGTAGAGAGTCCAACTGGTAATACTTGTTTCCCGAGTAAAGTAGAGAACCGCTTGCAAGATAGCAAAAAGTTCTGTGTTAGTTGAGCTTGTCTTGTGTGAAAGTAAGAAGCTTTTTTCTATATTTAAAGACGGAATTATAAAGGCTGCTGTAGATGATAAATCGGTTGTTGAACCATCCGTGTAGACCGCAGTAAGATCATCTGGGGCTTCAGAAAGCATTGATAGTGTCATTTGCTTCAACGTGGTTTGGTGTAAAGCCGATTTTTTTTTTTCACAATTCCAGGTACTGATGTAGAAATATTTGCAGAGTAAAATGTCCAAAGCGCAGCTGGAGATTCATATGGGAGTGCGAAGTTTGCGGGAATTATATCTGTATTAGCCATTATTACCTTATGCACACTGGAAAATGTCCTACGACGGATAGTTGCAACGAGGGGGTGATCATGAGGTCGTTTAAGAAGGCGAATGAAATGTCGGAGAGTTTGCCATTCACGTAGAATCGGTATTGTGAGAGCGTGAGCTTCTGCAACCACCAAGGAACTTGCTGCGGCTCTTGGTACTCCCAAGCAGATTCGTAGGCTGCGGGCTATCAGATGTTTGACATCTTGGAAACCCTGAGATGGGGAACGATAAAAAAAAAAACGGACGCGTTTCAAGAGTCCGGGAGAGCCCACATAATGCTGGAAGTGAATACGAAAGGGTCTTTGTAACGAGTGCTCCATGGAGAGTTAAAAGTGCTTTCGAAGAGCCACCCCATGTTGTTCCAGAGCAGTAGCGTAAGATATTAACGTATGGCGCTATCTTTCTTTCTAAATATTTTACATGAGCTGTCCAAGACAGGTTTCGGTCAATGTACACCCCAAGAAAACGACGAACTTTCACCAAAGGCAAAGATTTCCCGCCAAGCGTGAGTTCAAAGTTATTGAGTCTTCGTCGTGTAAATGGAAGGACCGCAGATTTATCAGTGGAGATCGACATACCTCGTTCAATGAGAAATTGTTCAATTATTAAAAGTGAAGTCTGGAGACGAGTCTGAATAGCACTGGGATTAGCATCTGACGACCAAATAGATATGTTATCAGCATACATAGAAATTGATACATTATCTGGTAATAGACCAGAGAGTTCTGTCAATACAAGGTTAAATAATAAACCATTGGGCGTCCGTGCGAACACCGATCGATCATGGAGGAAATCACTCATCCAGTTCACTAGGCGGTCACCTACTTCTAGTCGCTGAAGCTGTTCGATAACATGGCAGTGGCTGACAGTGTCAAATGCCCGCTGAATGTCTAGAAACACTGCTACTGTGATTTTGCGAATGCTGCGCTCGTGTTCTACACAGGTCACGAGATCGAGCACAGAATCCATAGCTGACATATTCCGCCTAAAACCGGTCATTTGGAAAGGCAATACTCCACTGGAATCTAACCACCAATTTAGTCGCTGTAAGACCATATTTTCCATCGTCTTCATCAGCACGCTGGTGAGGCTCACTGGACGAAAAGATGAGACGCTTAGAGGGGATTTTTCAGGTTTTAAAACAGGCACTAAAATTGCTTCTTTCCAAACAAGGGGTATACAACCACTAGCCCAGCATTGGTTATACATATCCAGTGAAAAGGACATAGCGTGCTTCCCAATATTCGTTAGTGCAGCCGGAGTGATACCATCAGGTCCTGGGGCACTTTTTCGCCTGAGCTTTCTCAATGCCCATTTCAATTCACTTTTGTTAAATGGCAGATTCATGATATGGTTGTAAGCTGTTGATAGCCGCGGGGATGGGATTTTCTGATTCGTGTTTGCTTTGGTTGTAGAAACGTGTTGCGTCACTGCTCTGCATATCGCTAACACCTCGATGAAGTGCCAGCGCGCGCAATGGTTGGCGTTGTAACACCGGTGATTTTAATGAGCGAACTATGCACCATGCTTGTATTGTCGGGGTGTTCGGTAATATTGAATCCCGGCGCTTTCCCAAATATTCGAGCTCGTGTTTTTTTTTCGTCTGAATTCGTCTGGCTTTCATTTGATCTTCAAGTATTCCGCTCCTTCGAGCTTTTCGTTCCGTCTGTCGGCGTTGAGCATGCAATTTCTGGTATTCAGGATCTACCCTTAGATGTCCTTGGGGGACATTTAATGTTTGTGATGATTTCTGAAGGTTAATTTTTATCCCAGAAACTAAATCATCTAGTGTCTTCAAATTTGTCATTGTGTCAGCGTTCAGTGCCCGAAACTTGGACCAGTCAGTTACAACTGTATGTTTATGTTTCACAAAGGGATGTAATTTGGTGTGACTTATATAGATAAGTAGATGATCGCTTCCCCTGGTGTCGCAGTCGGTATACCAATTGGCCTGAGCTACCAAGCCTGCAGAGCAAATGGTCAAGTCTAAGCAACTAGTGTCTCCGTCTCCTTTAAAGGGGCGATGCAACGATTTTTGTACTTTGCGGAAATACCGCTTAGGACGGATCCCTGACGTTGATGACTTATGAAACACGCGTTCGTTTTTCACCCCACGCAATAGAAGTCCCGGAAAAAAATTAAAGAAAAACGAGCAGCGTTCACCCCCTCAACTCGCAGCCAGAACAAGCGGCCACGTGATCTGGAGCCGATTCTATGCCGCCAATGTTGATCATAGCCACGCGCTGGGGTTGTCAAAGCACAGGACACGCGCTGAGTTCCAGACATTGTTATGGCTCGGCTATTGTCGTCGTTGCAGCGATTGGACACGGGTCACTACCCGAATGCTTCTCGAGCTAGTAATTATCACGAGCCCAAATCGAGTGCTCACGCAATGCTCGGGTCCAATCTATGAACAGCATTCAAATATCGTCATATGGGTGTACTGCGATCCCCGCGTTACGTCATCAAATTTTGCAAAGGAGAGATTGAATGAAAATGATCGCTTTTGTCCTTGAAATCACACCGCAACAAAGGAGTTTCTTGGTCAGTGGCGTTGCGTGCGAGTATCCTTGAGACCCACTAGTGCCAGTAAGCTCGTGTAAAGTGAAAAAATTCCAATTGAATATCGTTGCACTGCTCCTTTAAAGGGACTATGCAACAATTTTTTTACTTTCCGCAAATACCGCTTAGAACGGATCCCTGACGTTAATGACCTATGAAACACGCCTTCGTTTTCCCCCCGACGCATTAGAAGTCCCAGAAAAAAATTAAAGAAAAACGAGCAGCGTTCACGCCTTCAACTCGCAGCCAGAACAAGCGGCCACGTGATCTGGAGCCGATTATATGCCGCCAATGTTGATCATAGCCACGCGCTGGGGTTGGCAAAGCACAGGACACGCGCTGAGTTCCAGACATTGTTATGGCTCGGCTATTGTCGTCGTTGCAGCGATTGGACACGGGCCACTACTCGAATGCTTCTCGAGCTATCAATTATCACGAGCCTGCATCGAGTGCCCACGCAATGCTCGGGTCCAATCTATGAACCGCATTCAAATATCGTCATATGGGTGTACTGCGATCCCCGCGTTACGTCATCGAATTTTGCAAAGGAGAGATTGAATGAAAATGATCGCTTTTGTCCTTGAAATTACACCGCAACAAAGGAGTTTCTTGGCCAGTGGCATTGCATGCGAGTATCCTTGAGTCCCACTAGTGCCAGTAAGCTCGTGTAAAGTGAAAAACATTCCAATTGAATATCGTTGCACAGCTCCTTTAAGGAATGTCGGAGATCCGTCGTATAGAACGCAAAGGTTGTTTGAAGTGAGTATTGAGTCTAACATTGATCCTCTCTTTGATGTATGAGAGCTGCCCAGGTTGGACTATGCGCATTGAAGTCTCCACACAGTATGTAAGGTGCATCCAAAGAAGCAATGAGGCCTTCTAGGCGCTGTAAGTCTGTTGTGCTTCCTGGTGGTATATATACGCAAACAATATCAAGTACCAGGCCGCGAATGCGTACCTTACAAGCAACAAAGTCTCCAGAACTATGAATGTCGCTCACAACTTCTATTGACGAAAGGTCGGATCTTATACCTAACATTACTCTCGAGGAACGGAGCTGAGCGTTTGAGGGATATAGCACGTAATTAGGCAGGCGAAATTGTTCGGATACGTGACCTTCGCAGAAAGCTAAAACCGGGAATTTGTAGCGACCTCAATATAGATCTTTCTTGCTCGATCTTTTTTTTTTTTTTTTCTTTTTACTCGTACCGTTAAGGAGTTCGTGTCGCAGAAAAGCCGGCGTCGGTGGCGTTGGGACGGAAAAATCCTGATTGTTCGATAGGGTCATCACGTCACAGCCATATGACCTCGCGCGAGAATTCCAAACAACTCACAACGCTCACGTGAAACGTGACGTCACGCCTGGAATGAAAGGGATTTAAACGTGACATGTAATGCGAATTAAAGGGCGCCGCATGTCTCAAATGATTTTACTTTGTAAAGTAATTCATTTACCTTAAAGAAAAATTTGAAGAATTTTATGCGGGATTCGAACTCACGACCCTTCGGTTGCGAGCCAGACACGCAACTGAAAGTAAACATTAAACAGAAGTCTGTCTGGACATCATGAGTAAATATAGCGCAAAACAACAAGGAAGGAAGGACGAGGTACACAGGAAGGGCGCTAATTAGCGCCCTTCTGTCTACCTCGCCCTTCCTTCCTTGCTGTTTTGCGCTATATTTACTAATGATGGACAACCAACTAGCCGGCCAGCTCATCGTATTGCAGTCTGTCTGGTCTGTGTAATTAGTAAACATTAGACAGCAGTCTGTCTGAACTTCCGTCCAGACACGCAACTGACTAGGCCAAGAAAGACACTTTTTTTCTCTCTTTATTGCACGAAATATTTACAGTGATTCGTGTTATGAGAAGTAAATTACGGCCCATGTGCTTCTGGGTATGTTTTCACACCTCCATTTTCAGAAGGCCATATAGCTGCGAGCACCACTCAGACCACGCTAGGTACGCTTGCACGGCTTGGGAACCAGCGGGAGTTTATATGTTTATACGTTTTACTATCGCGTTCCACTCTTAAAGGGCCTCTGACACGCCAAAAAAAGACATTTTTTTTCTCTCTTTATTGCACGAAATATTTACAGTGATTCGTGTTATGAGAAGTAAATTACGGCCCATGTGCTTCTGGGTATGTTTTCACACCTCCATTTTCAGAAGGCCATATAGCTGCGAGCACCACTCAGACCACGCTAGGTACGCTTGCACGGCTTGGGAACCAGCGGGAGTTTATATGTTTATACGTTTTACTATCGCGTTCCACTCTTAAAGGGCCTCTGACACGCCAAAAAAAGACATTTTTTTTCTCTCTTTATTGCACGAAATATTTACAGTGATTCGTGTTATGAGAAGTAAATTACGGCCCATGTGCTTCTGGGTATGTTTTCACACCTCCATTTTCAGAAGGCCATATAGCTGCGAGCACCACTCAGACCACGCTAGGTACGCTTGCACGGCTTGGGAACCAGCGGGAGTTTATATGTTTATACGTTTTACTATCGCGTTCCACTCTTAAAGGGCCTCTGACACGCCAAAAAAAGACATTTTTTTTCTCTCTTTATTGCACGAAATATTTACAGTGATTCGTGTTATGAGAAGTAAATTACGGCCCATGTGCTTCTGGGTATGTTTTCACACCTCCATTTTCAGAAGGCCATATAGCTGCGAGCACCACTCAGACCACGCTAGGTACGCTTGCACGGCTTGGGAACCAGCGGGAGTTTATATGTTTATACGTTTTACTATCGCGTTCCACTCTTAAAGGGCCTCTGACACGCCAAAAAAAGACATTTTTTTTCTCTCTTTATTGCACGAAATATTTACAGTGATTCGTGTTATGAGAAGTAAATTACGGCCCATGTGCTTCTGGGTATGTTTTCACACCTCCATTTTCAGAAGGCCATATAGCTGCGAGCACCACTCAGACCACGCTAGGTACGCTTGCACGGCTTGGGAACCAGCGGGAGTTTATATGTTTATACGTTTTACTATCGCGTTCCACTCTTAAAGGGCCTCTGACACGCCAAAAAAAGACATTTTTTTTCTCTCTTTATTGCACGAAATATTTACAGTGATTCGTGTTATGAGAAGTAAATTACGGCCCATGTGCTTCTGGGTATGTTTTCACACCTCCATTTTCAGAAGGCCATATAGCTGCGAGCACCACTCAGACCACGCTAGGTACGCTTGCACGGCTTGGGAACCAGCGGGAGTTTATATGTTTATACGTTTTACTATCGCGTTCCACTCTTAAAGGGCCTCTGACACGCCAAAAAAAGACATTTTTTTTCTCTCTTTATTGCACGAAATATTTACAGTGATTCGTGTTATGAGAAGTAAATTACGGCCCATGTGCTTCTGGGTATGTTTTCACACCTCCATTTTCAGAAGGCCATATAGCTGCGAGCACCACTCAGACCACGCTAGGTACGCTTGCACGGCTTGGGAACCAGCGGGAGTTTATATGTTTATACGTTTTACTATCGCGTTCCACTCTTAAAGGGCCTCTGACACGCCAAAAAAAGACATTTTTTTTCTCTCTTTATTGCACGAAATATTTACAGTGATTCGTGTTATGAGAAGTAAATTACGGCCCATGTGCTTCTGGGTATGTTTTCACACCTCCATTTTCAGAAGGCCATATAGCTGCGAGCACCACTCAGACCACGCTAGGTACGCTTGCACGGCTTGGGAACCAGCGGGAGTTTATATGTTTATACGTTTTACTATCGCGTTCCACTCTTAAAGGGCCTCTGACACGCCAAAAAAAGACATTTTTTTTCTCTCTTTATTGCACGAAATATTTACAGTGATTCGTGTTATGAGAAGTAAATTACGGCCCATGTGCTTCTGGGTATGTTTTCACACCTCCATTTTCAGAAGGCCATATAGCTGCGAGCACCACTCAGACCACGCTAGGTACGCTTGCACGGCTTGGGAACCAGCGGGAGTTTATATGTTTATACGTTTTACTATCGCGTTCCACTCTTAAAGGGCCTCTGACACGCCAAAAAAAGACATTTTTTTTCTCTCTTTATTGCACGAAATATTTACAGTGATTCGTGTTATGAGAAGTAAATTACGGCCCATGTGCTTCTGGGTATGTTTTCACACCTCCATTTTCAGAAGGCCATATAGCTGCGAGCACCACTCAGACCACGCTAGGTACGCTTGCACGGCTTGGGAACCAGCGGGAGTTTATATGTTTATACGTTTTACTATCGCGTTCCACTCTTAAAGGGCCTCTGACACGCCAAAAAAAGACATTTTTTTTCTCTCTTTATTGCACGAAATATTTACAGTGATTCGTGTTATGAGAAGTAAATTACGGCCCATGTGCTTCTGGGTATGTTTTCACACCTCCATTTTCAGAAGGCCATATAGCTGCGAGCACCACTCAGACCACGCTAGGTACGCTTGCACGGCTTGGGAACCAGCGGGAGTTTATATGTTTATACGTTTTACTATCGCGTTCCACTCTTAAAGGGCCTCTGACACGCCAAAAAAAGACATTTTTTTTCTCTCTTTATTGCACGAAATATTTACAGTGATTCGTGTTATGAGAAGTAAATTACGGCCCATGTGCTTCTGGGTATGTTTTCACACCTCCATTTTCAGAAGGCCATATAGCTGCGAGCACCACTCAGACCACGCTAGGTACGCTTGCACGGCTTGGGAACCAGCGGGAGTTTATATGTTTATACGTTTTACTATCGCGTTCCACTCTTAAAGGGCCTCTGACACGCCAAAAAAAGACATTTTTTTTCTCTCTTTATTGCACGAAATATTTACAGTGATTCGTGTTATGAGAAGTAAATTACGGCCCATGTGCTTCTGGGTATGTTTTCACACCTCCATTTTCAGAAGGCCATATAGCTGCGAGCACCACTCAGACCACGCTAGGTACGCTTGCACGGCTTGGGAACCAGCGGGAGTTTATATGTTTATACGTTTTACTATCGCGTTCCACTCTTAAAGGGCCTCTGACACGCCAAAAAAAGACATTTTTTTTCTCTCTTTATTGCACGAAATATTTACAGTGATTCGTGTTATGAGAAGTAAATTACGGCCCATGTGCTTCTGGGTATGTTTTCACACCTCCATTTTCAGAAGGCCATATAGCTGCGAGCACCACTCAGACCACGCTAGGTACGCTTGCACGGCTTGGGAACCAGCGGGAGTTTATATGTTTATACGTTTTACTATCGCGTTCCACTCTTAAAGGGCCTCTGACACGCCAAAAAAAAGACATTTTTTTTCTCTCTTTATTGCACGAAATATTTACAGTGATTCGTGTTATGAGAAGTAAATTACGGCCCATGTGCTTCTGGGTATGTTTTCACACCTCCATTTTCAGAAGGCCATATAGCTGCGAGCACCACTCAGACCACGCTAGGTACGCTTGCACGGCTTGGGAACCAGCGGGAGTTTATATGTTTATACGTTTTACTATCGCGTTCCACTCTTAAAGGGCCTCTGACACGCCAAAAAAAGACATTTTTTTTCTCTCTTTATTGCACGAAATATTTACAGTGATTCGTGTTATGAGAAGTAAATTACGGCCCATGTGCTTCTGGGTATGTTTTCACACCTCCATTTTCAGAAGGCCATATAGCTGCGAGCACCACTCAGACCACGCTAGGTACGCTTGCACGGCTTGGGAACCAGCGGGAGTTTATATGTTTATACGTTTTACTATCGCGTTCCACTCTTAAAGGGCCTCTGACACGCCAAAAAAAGACATTTTTTTTCTCTCTTTATTGCACGAAATATTTACAGTGATTCGTGTTATGAGAAGTAAATTACGGCCCATGTGCTTCTGGGTATGTTTTCACACCTCCATTTTCAGAAGGCCATATAGCTGCGAGCACCACTCAGACCACGCTAGGTACGCTTGCACGGCTTGGGAACCAGCGGGAGTTTATATGTTTATACGTTTTACTATCGCGTTCCACTCTTAAAGGGCCTCTGACACGCCAAAAAAAGACATTTTTTTTCTCTCTTTATTGCACGAAATATTTACAGTGATTCGTGTTATGAGAAGTAAATTACGGCCCATGTGCTTCTGGGTATGTTTTCACACCTCCATTTTCAGAAGGCCATATAGCTGCGAGCACCACTCAGACCACGCTAGGTACGCTTGCACGGCTTGGGAACCAGCGGGAGTTTATATGTTTATACGGTTTACTATCGCGTTCCACTCTTAAAGGCGAAGCTTAACTCGAAGCTTTTTTTATTTAAACGAAAAAAAAAATGATAGAGGAACGGTAAATATAATTAATATTTTTTATTACTTTTGCGGAATAGGTTCGACTTAAATCATGGAAAAATGCTTACATCACGATTTAAATCATCTTGATTATTATCCCCCCCCCCCCCCCCCCCCTTGCTTGGAGGCATCTAGCCTACAGGCAGGCCCGGATTAAACGGTGATGAGGGCGCGGGTCAAATGTTAAAGATGGGGCCCCCTATAGTCTTTAATATAAAGTTGCTCCTCGGGAGTTGATTCCACCGAAAATTGGAACTTAAACGCAAAAAAAAAGACTACGCAAGTAATTATTTCTCTGCCTTACGTTCTTGGTGTTAGAGAATGTCACGTAGACTTCAGAAGAGACAACGGTAAGCGGTGAAACAGGACGATGGAACACTCAACAACGGTAATGTTCAAACTTGTTTACGTTACGCACCGACGCTGGAGGTTGTGTTATTGTTCCGTTGTATTTCCGGACTTCCTTTGTTTTCTTCTCTATTGCAACTTGGAGCGCGGCGATGCCTCGAGCACCGCGAGCCGGTTGCGGCTATCAAGTTGCGCCGAATGCTCTGCGTCACGGCGTTCGTTCCAGCGAGAGTGGGACCACCTTTGTGGGATTGCAAATCGCTAGTGGGCTCTATAGCTTTTCCCGAGGCCTGAGAGCAATCCAACAGCGTGGCACTTTGAACATTGGAAAGAAATAGAGCTGGCCTTTAGGTCCCCCCACTCATCATTCGAAAAGGTGTTCGGCGTTCTGAAAGTCCCCGCGAGCTCTCATCGTCTCCTCTCCCTCACTTTCTCCACGCATAGTGTAAATCGAACATAATTAGAACTCCGAGACAGGGGGATAGCACAAATTTATTTCGTGACTCTGCTGTCCTTCTCTTGCATCAGTCTCGCCTTTTTCCCCCTTTTTTTCCTCGTAATTATGTGAATTACAAGACAGACTTTCTGAAGGAGCGAGGCAAAGGGGCTGCTTATGTTTCTGACAATTAAGGAACAGTGGTGCATCCCGTGCATCTTGATAGGGAGTTTTCGTAGAGCGTTTTCTCTACTCCGCTACACTTTCCCCAAACGAAGACGCCGCCATGCATGCGCGCGGCTGGCCTTGACTGCAGAGTTCAGGCCCGACCACACTAGCGTCGCCGAGGCTTGCCGCGCACCGCTGGCCGCAGCGGGCTGACGGCAAAAAAAAAAAAAAAAGTCTTCGGCGCGCCGCTGGGCGTCGTCAAGGCAGTCTGCGCGTGCGCGGTAGAGAGCTCGCCGTTCCTCGCAGCAGAAGAAAGGAGCCAATGGGAGCTGGCGTACAAAGTGACGTTGCGATGCCATGGCAACGCGCGAGCCGCTTTTCCGCGCGTCTTTCACGTTGTAAAGGTAGCGTCGTTTCGTTTCGTCTGCTATCCCTATTTCCCCCAATGCCTTCCTCAACCAGTGGCGGATCCAAGGGGGGGGGGGGGGGCAGTGGGGGCGATCGCCCCCCCCTCAAAACGCCTCGCCAGGCAACCCCCCCCCCCCCCCCCCCCCCGGGGTTCTTCGTCAGCTCGAAGAAAAAACGTAAGCAATCGACGCGAGGGACAAAATATTAAAACAGCGGTTCCAAAGTGGGGCTTATCTCCATCAAAGTCACGGTACGTCTTCCCGACAGGGACGGTGCCAGGAGTTTGGAAGTGGAGAGACAGTGGGGAGGCGCACCAAATATCAGGGCCCTTGACTGCAGGCACACTTCCAAACAAGGCCAGCACGTCGAGCACGGGGGAAAAATACCTTCAACATATCTAGTCCCCTTTCTGTCTCTCTCTCTCTCTCTCTCTCTCTGTCTCCCTCTCTCTCTTTGGAGGTTGTCTGCGAAAAATTTGTGCCCTGAAAGCTCCCAAACGCAGACGCCAAGCAGCGTTCCTCAAGGGTACGATCCTATACACAGCGGATTATCCTTCCTCTCTAGCGGCCGCCTTTTCATCACTTTTCGTTTGATTGTTTCTTCGTGGTACTGGACTTGTCTTTTGGCCTGTCTTTTTTGGCTTGCTTTGAGATGCTGTCGCCCACAGGCTCACTAAAGGTATCTTATTGGCACGGTGTGCTCATTGCCAAGGGAAGTGCGGAGGGGACGTACCAGGAGGAGACGTTCCAGGGGGGGGGGGGGGGGGTGCAGCTTGTACAACCAGGTGACCAATTGCTTTTCTTCTCAACTGAGAGAGGAAGCCAATGCTCTGGGTACAGTGTAGTCTGGGTCTGAGCTTCTCCTGAAGACGCTCCGGACTTCCCCACGACCTTGGCTTAAACATAAGCCCGCTTTCGTCCTCGCTTCCATGCCTCACTGAGGATCAGCGCCGCAGCGCGGAATACAGAAAAAAGCCGACGAGCGCCAGAAGGGGGAGATGTTTCCTCTAATGGGCTTCATACTGCCTGCGGTACGACTTCTCGTGGCGGGAAGCTAATAAAAGAAAGATAAACGGTACGAGCACTCTAAAGGCTGGAGGCTGCTTACACGGGGTCCTCAAGCCGACGCCGTAGGCATTTATTTGTATACAATGCCGTTTCAACTTAGGGTGGCGGGACATATTTTAGGAAAGGCGCCCGCTACCCCTTGTCTCCCCTTGGCGCCGTCTTTCCTTTTCGAGTTAAACGCGGCTTCAGTGGATTGACGGCAGAGCTTTCGCGCGGCTTTGCAGGAGCGAATATGTGTGTGTCGAACGGAACAGAGGCGGGGCTTGCTGGTTTGCAACTGCGGCTTCGAATTCCCTACCTATGGACTTGGGGAAAACGATCCCTTTCAAAGATGCGACTATACATAAATTAAATAGACAGTGCCTGTGCCCGTTCGAGTGAACACCGACTCCCAAACATGCATGCTGCAGTCGTGATCGGCCTTTAGCCCAGTTGAGATTCGCCGACCGGACAACCGCTCTGCCCCATCATATCTCTGCACCTGTCCTCTCGACCCTGACGAATGACTCACACGTGAGTTTTTGAACTACCCGAACGGTAGTTCAGTGATACGTATGTACACTTACTGCTGATATTTCTTTTCTTTTATACTACCGTCGTGTTGATTGTTCATTTTTTATAGTAACCACGCTTGCTGTACTTAGAAATTGAGCTCTTGAGCATATCAGTTTAGATACTGTTTCAATGACATGATTGGCATGATGAATTATGTCATTTTGTCACGAATTATGCAAAGGACAGCTATGTTGGCATTCTTGCTTTTCGTCTTTCAGATTTTATATTGGTGTTCAACCGTAAGACTAATTTTTAGTATCATTACTAAGTCTTGCTGTTAACCTAGAATAATATTTATTTGAAGAAATTTCCGTGGGCGAAAAATAAATCCATACTAATAACTGCACTAGTGTATGTCTTTCATGTTCGATCATCCCTCTGCAGGCTGCACGAGGCGGCACTTGTTCAGCTGTCATGTTGTATTCTACTACCGGGCCCTTCCTTCAATAAAGCAATGTGCGGTATACTCTCATAATAATTATTTTTCTCGATAAAAGTGTAGTAACCTCCATCACAATTATTATTTTAATATCGCATTTATTAAGCACTAAAACCACTACTGTTTTTTTTTTTTTTTGAAAATGGCATTGTGCCTACTTGCCTGATGGTATACGTGGAAAGTCAATCTCCGTGATTTAGGGAGCTAGCGGAGCTACCGGCGACAATGAAAAGTATGTTTTAAAACAACGTTCTGCATTTTGGCACTGAATATAAAGTTCTAACTACTATGCCAAGCTTAATCTCAAAGAACAGCCGAGTTTTAGATTAAAACGTTTTTCGCATTGTCATTAGCTGCATGAGCTTCCTCCCTATAGTTGGCAAAGGTTGGCTCTCCGTACATTCTCTGCGGGTGTAACGAGAATATATAAATATTCAAGCAAAAGGAGCCCGAAAGTTGTAGCCCCGCCGGGGATATCTGAGCCATCAAGTTACACTGCCTGCAATAGTCACAGCCGCTATAGACCTTTCCAAAAACGAGCTTTTGGCCGGTGCCATTTTGAGCGTTCGTGCGTATGGCGCGTGCTTTGCTCGCTTTCCGAAGCGACGAACACGCACGTGCTGGGCTGTGAAGATCGCACGCTGGACTGTGATTTTGTAAACATTGGAAAGGTCTATAGCACCAAACATTCATCACCAGTAGTTAAACTTCTTTTTCTATTTCTAGCGCGCTGCCACGCGAATGTAGTAATCCCGTTTCCTATGAACTACAAAATTCCTTGCGTTATGGTGTTCAGAAAGGATAGTGCCACAACAATTTTCTAGATACTTACCTCTAGCGTGGTCACCCGAAAGGTTTTAATTCAAAGAGTTCATCCCCGACAGGTTATCAGAGTTTAGTAAAAACGATAACTCCACAAAAAATATAAACACTCCCCCCCCCCTCCCCCCCCCCACCCCCCCGCCGTTTTACACCGAGGAACCGCCCCCCCCTAAAATGTAGGTCTGGATCCGCCCCTGTCCTCAACGGAGCGGTTCCTTGAAACTGTGCGACTGTTTCCCTTTCTGTATGACAAGACGCTGCCAGGCTACCTAGATAAGGACGCTAAGATTGGACCGGTGGGAAATTATCAGAGATGAATTCGAAATAACGGGTGAGTTTTTCCGTGGCACTTGTTACATGTCGCCTGTGCTGTGACTAATGTGTTGATTTGGTGACACTCTTGAAAGTATAGCCATTATCTCTGGCGCGCAGCCGGGGTAGCAACTGACCTGTCCCTCGTTGTTTCGGTAGCACCAATTCGGCCGGACCTAAAACCTGCGCCTCCTTCCCTTCAGAGCGCGGCGACGTTGCAATATCAACGAGCAGGCTAGGATGATCACATTCACGCTGATCACTAGGTCATCAATAAGGATACCTAGCATGTAGGCAGCGAGTGCGGTTTTGATACTGATATTGCGAAAGATTAGAGCTGAAGCGGAAGTATCTAAAGAAGAGCAGACGACGAAAGAGCGGGAAATCGGGCGGGAGGCGCGTGCGCGATATCGAAAACGCGAGAGCCATTGCTGTCACGTGATTAAAAAACTGCCCGACGCAACGTTACTGGTCCGATGTGGCCTTCTCGCGTTGGGACGCCGGACGGTGGTGCCACCCAGCGGCGCCCACCGGAGGCGCCGTTACCGAATCGGGCCTTTCAGATGTCGTAGTGGGTTGCGGAGAGCATTGCGGGACGGAAGAGACGATCTATGAAAACTCCCTACTATCACTCCGAAACCAATGAGATTTCGACATTTGCAGATCAGAACTGCGAAGAACGAATGAAAAATTATACAGGCTCGATCATGCTGCCAATGATCAGCGAGCACAGAATGGGTGCCGCACAAACCAAACTCCGTGTCTGGAATGTGCAAAATTTTAAAATATTTTACAGCGGGGCTGTTTATGGCTAGGGTTTCGTGGATTTTTTATGTGCGTTAACCAAAACTCGCAGCGCCCTCTCTTTGTCTTCGATCCCAGCGTTTGCGTGCCTATAGACGTTTCCACTGTTTACAAAAATCACAGTCCACACGTGTTAAATCACAGTCCAGAACGCGCACGTTCGTCGCTTCGGAAAGCGAGCAAATCACGCGCCATACGCGCGAACACTGAAAATGGAACCTGCCAAGTGTCCTTTCTTGGAAAGGTCTATACTTCATCTCACCTTAGCACGGACTAACTGCGAAGGCTGTGCAAGCGCGAGCGGCTAGCTTCGACTGCCTTGACTGGAGCACGAGCGCTCGTGCAGTCGCCGAGGCTTCATCCAAAGCAACTAGCTCGGGCTTTTGGCACGCGCGGCTAACACTAGTCCATGCTAAGGTGAGACGAAGTATAGTTTCCTTCCGATCTCTCGGGGTGGCGGTCCCGAGAGATCGGGACCAGAGCCGTTTATTGAGAGAGTTTGGCCATACATTGGTTTGAATAGGCGAGCATCTCCGGGCCAACCACAGGCCGCGAAACAGCCCCTAGCGGTGGTCGTGTGCTCTAAATGTGTGACACGACTATACTTCGTTTCACCTTATGTGCGAGCGAAGGCAAAACTGGAAGCGCGAGCACGGAAGCTCCGTGCGTTCAGGCTTTGCTCGAGCGTGCGAGCTGGGGAGAAATGCAAAAAGCGCTGGTCTCGCGCTTCTAGCTTTGGCTTCGCTCGCAGATAAAGTGAAACGAAGTATAATTTGAGCTGTGCCGAGCGGAACTCCGCGTCTCAAGACGCTCGCGCACCCCACCCTTTGCACTGCTTTCTTTCAGCCAGTCTCAGGACGCTGTTCTAGCAGTGCAGCCAAAGGCATGGGCACGAGCGCGTGGCTTTGGAAAGTGCCTCCTATGCACGTGGTCTCGTACAAACAATAGCGTTTCGCTGAGCTAGGCTCACGCGCCTGTGCCTTTGTCTTCACTGTCGACATTTGTGAGATGGAGTAGAGGTCTCCTGATTGGTCGACGCTGTGTCACAAATTTAGTTTACGCTCTAAGCGTGGGGGGAATATTCGGCGCTGGCGGCGGCCTTTGCTCCGCCTATTGTCCAAACTCTCCTAATATACGGCTCTGGTCCCGATCAGAGCCGTATATTAGGAGAGTTTGGACAATAGGCGGAGCAAAGGCCGCCGCCAGCGCCGAATATTCCCCCCACGCTTAGAGCGTAAACTAAATTTGTGACACAGCGTCGACCAATGAGGAGACCTCTACTCCATCTCACAAATGTCGACAGTGAAGACAAAGGCACAGGCGCGTGAGCCTAGCTCAGCGAAACGCTATTGTTTGTACGAGACCTCGTGCATAGGAGGCACTTTCCAAAGCCACGCGCTCGTGCCCATGCCTTTGGCTGCACTGCTAGAACAGCGTCCTGAGACTGGCTGAAAGAAAGCAGTGCAAAGGGTAGGGTGCGCGAGCGTCTTGAGACGCGGAGTTCCGCTCGGCACGGCTCAAATTATACTTCGTGCCACTCGTTCATAAAGCTCGATCCTGCACTCTAAAAAAACAAAACAAAAGGGTATATTCTTTTACCCCTTGTCACATATATACGACACCGCAAAACTTGAGTTGGACGTACAGCGTACTGACGTTGAACCGACGCTACCAAATTTCACGAGCAGCTTGATAGCCGAGTCGTACAACTTATTAAAATAGCTAATATAAGTGTGACTGTCCGCAAAAAACGTTCTTGGGGTTTTCTCGGCTCTACTGCAAAACTTCAGTAATTTTTTTACTGCAGACTTTGATACGTACTTTAGCTGTTTAATATGTTATATCGCACCGTCATCAACCCTCTCGCAAATGTTGGGACAGTCAGTTCGACGTCAGTGCGCTTTACGTCCAACTAAAGTTCTGGGCTGGCGTATATAGACCTTTTCACCCTCCGCCGCATGCGCGCTGCCATCTTGTAATCACGTGGTGCGGCCGCCATTAGGTTGCTTCAACTCGTCGCTCCTCACTCCCTTCGGCGCCTTTGCGGATGCGTTGAACTCGTGTTTTTTACCGCGTTTCACAAAGTCTCTTGCCTTACTCCGTAAAGTGTCTTAATTCTGATACTTATACTTACCATGTAATTGCATTACATGGTTATGTGCGCAACTTCTGTAATTAATTTTGTAACACGTTTTGACTATGTTTTACCGACGGCATGTGAGATACGTGTGAAAAGGTTATATGGGAACAGGAACCAGCGTTAGCCCGCGCGAACATTGAGTACTGATATGTCTTTAAGAGAGCCCGACAGTTCAAATACAAATAACGTATGAGAACTCAGGTTTGCTGACAAATAAGGGCGGAACATTCGCAATAGGAAGCAAAATGCAATGATATATATACGTATATAAGTGCGCTTTTAGGGTCTCAAGGAAGATACAGAAATATTCAGCGTAATTAGCCACGTGCTTTTCCTGAAAGCATAGTGTTTTGTAGTTATAACATCGAAAACAGTTTCTTTTGATTACATCGGGAAAATTGTAGGCAAAATGCGGGAACAAATGTTTAACTTGATTTATTTTTTATGCTAGAAATAATGGTACGTCAACATTAGGCAACTTGTTTGTTCACAATATCACACCTATATCTGTTTGACGTTCTTAATCGCGTGTGCGATATAAGCAATCGCTTGATCAGTTTATTTATGAATTCCACGAAATTGTATACCGCACTTGGTCCCATGTCCATAGTCTTTCAGATTCTTAAGTGATTTAATTTTTGGGATAACCATGCAGTTTCAATTAATTCATTTCAACACAAAGATTGGGACTCCCCGCGTAAGAAACGGCCACAGACAGCTTGATAGTGCCTGGGGCTCACAATATGTGACGCCGAAAAGAATCATTCTGCATGAAAATAACCCGACTGCAGCGTTGTCGACGGCGAATAGGAATTTACTTTCAGTAGCTGGCGACGCCAACATGTGCAAAGCGGATCGGTTCAAACCGGTAAACAGCTTTCTACACAGGTCCTCAGGGTGGCGCCTGGGGTTCGACTTCAGCCAAATTTGAAAGGGATCACTCCTTTTCCGATCTTTAACTTCTTTTGGCAAGTTATATGGAAGATAAATATCAGACTTCATTTGAAGTCTGACATTCACTTATCTCATCATTCTCATAGTTTGAGAACGTCCCAAGCAAATGTCCATATAACAAATAGTCTATTTCATAAGACCATTACTTTGAAAAGCTGTTAATGAGTAGTTTAGTTAATTAAATGTTCTAGTCAGCCCAAGTTGGTTTATCAGGAATATTTCTCGAAAGCTCAATTTCTTTAAATAAAACAGGCCGAGACACTATCACTTCTTTTTTATATTGTCTACGCCATTATAAGAGACTTTTCCAGTCTCTGAAGTTCAGAAAAAGTTGGAGTGGGAAAACCAAGCATCGAGCCGTTAACTTGTCAGTTCAGCAGTTTTTGGTGATTCAGCAGAATGTTAGTCATGTTGTCGACCTGCTTTTTTACTAAGCACTCATGCATTATAGTCTGTTGCAATATAAGGTTAACAGTAGCAGCTCTGACTTGAGCGCGAGCTATTTAAATTCCTGTACCGCTAGGTGCACGCGCAGCCAATGCAGGCAAGGAGCGCGTGCTGCAGGCGGAGCTCGTCTTGCTCTGTATTTTTTTTCTTCTGAAAACTAGTGTCCTCGGGTACGGCCGTGGACAATGGTAATCCTCCCTGTGCATCAAAGCAGTTGTTTCTCCGCCGAGCCTGGCCGAAAATAACGATGGACGTAATCAGACGCATATGGTCTTCGTAAAAAAGATCGCAATTTATGCTCGAAACCACTGCATGGTTCGCCAAGTGGCTTAGTACTATTGTTTCATTCGCCGTGCGCTACAACAGAGAAAGTTATATCGCAATACTAAGCGAAAACGGCACGAAACGGCAACACAATCGCGTGCACGTCGAAACCGAAACCAACCAAATTGAAGCAACCTAATGGCGGCGAGTGCGCCAGCGCCCTCTACCCGCCAGTCAGGCAACTACTGAAATGAAAAGGTCTATATTAGAGCCACTAAATGAGCTGCGCTTAGAGTATCGGCACTCCGTTCCCCGACATTGTTGTGGGCGTCGCCATATTGGGGCTTGTGCAGAGCAGACGCAACTGCAGATCGTCATGGTTCAAAAGTGTGACTTCCTCAGCATTCGAATCGGTGTTAGGAAGCTCATGTAATATTGCTTTTCTTTGTCGCGGACTGTTTAAACATTTGTGGAGGACGGAAAAGCGTTTCCTGTAATTTCAGATAAAGCTTCAGATAACTGGCAACCATGATTTTAAGCCACAATATGGCCAAGTGTCGTTACTCTGAAGCGTAGCTTATTTAGTGACACTAGTCTATATGATAAGAGGTGTAAGAATATACCCTTTTTTAGAGTGTGATGCTCGTTCATGACGCTCGTTCATGACGCTCGTTCATGACGATTATCTCATAGGAGACGACCCATAAAACACATATTTTGCTAAATCTAAAAGTGTGAGCACAAGGAATCACGCCCTGCGTTTCGTTTTGCTGTCGGTGGCTACTAGTGTGAAATACCGCCATGAGCCCAAAAAGTCACACCAGGAACGCGTACTGCACGTTTACGAGAGCGTGGGGCAAGCAACGAAGAGCTAAGCCCACCCTCCCACACACAAAGAAAAGGGCCTATGTACACCTACGACGAAGTCGACGAAGTTGACGAAGTTGAGAAAGCATGGCGATCTAGGCGAGCTTGTCCTTCCGTCATCTCCGTTAGAGCGTAAATAAGGGAGCCTTCGGTTCTGCCTCTAGATGACCCTTACTTCTGAAAGGGATTTTCTTGCGGTTTGCGGCAGCTGTGGCTTATGACACGTGCCCCACTGTCGCTGAGGTGTAACCTCATATATCGCTCACGCTGTAAAGGAGCGCTTAACGTTACTGAAAGTTTCCCAGGTCATTCTACTACTGATTTTCGCGTCATTAAGAAGAACAGAGCGCTGAAAGTTTCGCGGGTCATTCCACTATACCGATTTTCGCGTCTTTAAAAGGAAGGGAAAGAGCTCTGTATAGTATCGGACAAAGCATATAGGCTCGAATGCCAGCGATAAATTTCGCCAGTCGCAGAGATTGCGTCCGAGCGAGACCGTTATGTCTCATGGAGTGTGAACTGGGAATTCCCTTGGAAGCGGAAAGTGAGACCTCTCGGTGTTTTTATGCGCGGGTCTTTGAATACACAAATACTTTAAATAGTTTTAGTGATTATAAAGCGATAAAATAAAATAAACCGACGAGATTTCGTGTAAAGTGCGCCGAAGCGCGAGTGGCCTTGCCCCACTTCGCCTAAGAAACATTTGAGAGCCGGACGCAGATTTCGCTCATTTGTCATCCTTGGCGCGTAACTGCTTCCATTCCGCGATAGTGAAGAAAGAGAGAGAGAGGAAAAAAAGTGTCCTCTTGTTGCGTTTCTTTCGCGAAGACTTCTACAGTACTCATAACTGCAGGGACGTCGTTTCACTTTAATTTCATTGTTCTTACGCAGTCTTATGGAAAGCATTAACGACTTTTTTTTTTTTTAATATAAAAAAGTACCCACCCTTTTCCCCACAGGAGCGCGCACACGAATAAAAATATACGCGATTGCAGTCTTCTTTTTCTGTCGGTTGTCGCGGTTGAAGGTCACTCGCTGAATTTAGTCATACCAGACTTTGAATTCGTGCTACCCGGCTCTCTGCAGCGCCTGCATTGTTCAGATTGATTTGAAATAGCGCATTTATTGGCTAGTTGAAATTCGAAGGGTTTGACTTCTTTTGGTCGGATTTCTCTCCAAATGACTGATTTATTGCACGAACTTTCGATATGTCTCGCATTTTGAGCGTCTAATTCGTTGACAGGCGTATTCGCTTTTAAACGTACTTTTGTTGTACGGTACTCACAGCTTAAAAAAGCAATGCGTTCCGAGTCCCGCGCATATTATTATTTCTCCAAAGTTAATATGATTAGCGGCATTGACCAATAAGAGCGTGGAAGGACAGATCCCGAAGCAAGCGTAAACATAAGCCACGACCTGCGCCTCTTAATCTCTACGTGACCATATCGTGTATTATCTTTATTACAATACTATGTCAATGTAATGAAACCTTTAAGCCCTGCTTTCCCATCCGTAATCTCTGTACGCTAATTGGCTAGCCGCCAATTCGCTGGGCAGGTTATTCGGGAATTACATTGGGATGGGTTGGATCGCTCGGGCTTGCCAACACGAAGCTGCCGAGAGCCGCGGGCTTGGACATTAATATTAAACGTGCGTAATGTTCGATGTAATACAACATTAAACGTTTTAAGGGGACCTTCAACACCGCTTTCCTCACATGAGCACGGTCGACATTCATGAATAGAGCAATAGGAGGAGGAGGAAACTTTATTAGTCTTCCGGGATCAGGTATTGGGGGTGGTGGAGGCCCAGAGGGCCGCCGCGACCGCCAGGGCCCGGGAGGTGGTCAGGACTTGGGTTGACTCCTCCGGGTCGCGCAACATCTGCTCCCAGAGGTGAGGGGAGGGAAGAGGGGGGTACGGGTACCCTTTCCGAAATGAAGTCCACTTCGATGACTATCACCATCTATATAAGTGCACATAATCTGTACATGCTAGTGGCGGCCTTTTGATGGATAAGGAAGGAAGAATCTGAAGACAGGCACCAATGCGGAGCCTGAGCATTCCTTACGTTTATTCGCTGCATTGTTGTTCAATGTGACCATTGCGAGCCTCATAAGCTTCTATGGCTTGCGCTACGCATTGGAATGTGTCACGTAAATCCTTGGAATGCTCGGCTTCGTCATTCCACAGACAGCTCATGACAGAATGTGGTGAATTTTGGCGATATTTCTACTCAACTGAACGCCGCGTACAGTTCAGTGGTACAGACCATCGAAAGTGAAACGAATCGAGAAATAATTGTACAGCGAAGAAGCCGTAATTTTCGTACGTCTGCCCTTGATGAATAAGTACTCGATTTTAACCGCCATTAGCATACACAGATTTAGATTGATGTTCGAGCCACTTGATTGCACTGAATTTGTGAAAGGGTCTGTTTTCCAAGCATCAAGGAAAATGCGGAGAATGTAATTCTGGTAATTCTACGCGCCGCATGTGCTCGCCTTTCCCGTATAAAAGATTCCAAGTAAATTACCAAAATAAGTCGTTGAGGAAAGCGCGTGCCAGATGCCGTTTGTTTTAGGCTTTGGCTTTAGAACAGCTGGTGCTGCTGACGCCAGCACGTGCGGCGTGTAGACTACATTCCCTGCTTTCTCCTTGATGCTTGGGTAATTTAGCGAGAGGTCTATTAGAGCGATCTCATTAAGCGTTCCACGCATGCGTGACGCCGCCATAACTGTAGTTCACAGGAGGCAGCTCGTGCCGTCGCGTGCTCTTCTCGCGCAGACCCGTAGAGGGGTTGTCGCGTGTTTGATTACATCTAGTCCCAAAGTTGACATTTCATCCCAAAGTTGACATTCCATCTAGTCGGACGAAACATTTTCGTGACTCTTTTATTCCTAGCACCACAACAATGTGGAATCACCTTTGCGGAGCCATCGCCGAATTCCCTGGTAGTACGCGTTTTAAAACTGCCATAACTAACCTTTTTTTTTGCTAAGAGTCCTTAAGGACTGTTAGACTTATACTACTGTATAATATTTTTGCATTATGCTGTCTTTTTTCCCCTTCTTTTTTTTTTACTTGTGAACTTCACTCTCTTCTGTAACGCCTCTGGACCTGAGAGTAAATAAATAAATAAATAAATACTAGAGTTCCCACGATGCTTGCCGGCAGTGGCGGCGTAGCAAAACAGGCTGAGGATATCGATCGATTCATGACGATCGGGATTTTCGGGGGAATTGGCTGGGAGCGTTCCAACCGTTTTTTACTAGCCATTCAATAAATGCACCACCACCGCCGCCGCTTTCACAGGCCAATAAATACTTTTTCACAATTTCGTTGGTTTTTGAAAAAGAAAACAAAAACAAAACACAAAAACAAATACTTAGAAAAAAGTTTTGGAGGCAGGCGGTGCGCGCAAAATCTAGCAATGTGTTTTTTTGTGCCGCAATGCCGGGAACCCACCGCAGCTTAATCAGTTCACTGATGATGATGATTCGTTCATCGAGTTTACCGTGCGTAATGGTGTCTGATTAGGACGTCTCAGTTGAATGGACGTAGATTACTTTAAACTCAGCGGGCCGTCTTTGATTACCTCGAGTTCAATGTGTTTTAAGCAGTTTTTTTTTTGGTAGTTTTAGACTCGAAAACAGCTCAAAAAGAATTTGCCGCAGTCAGGATCCGAACCGGGGCTCTTAATTAGGCGGTTTGAACACCGTGCCTTTGCGCTATTGGCGGCCGTGTGCGCTGCAGTATTATTATTTGTCGGTTTTCTTTATTGTATTTGATTCATGCGGTTTTATCTTCACTCAAAATTAGATGAATATTTCTTCTGCATATCTGGATTACGTGCCGCTATATACATTGAATAAGAAAGAAAACAACAACAGTAGAAGCATGTCCTCTTATATTAACGGATCCCAGTAAATCGCCATGGAAGGACAGAAATCAAAAAGAACCCTTCTCTAAGTTTTTAAAATAACATTTTGCTGGCTTTTTGAGTACCCTCTCACCCTACTCATTAGCAACTTTGAAATTATGGCGAGTGCAATCTTTGTCTGTTTCAGGTGTTGTTTTGTGTGGTCTTGAGTGAACTATGCTAGCTAGTATTACTGTTATACTTTCTACAGTTTAATAAAAATGATATAGAAACGTGCCCGCAGGTCATCCACGGTCCCACGGACAATGTTTTTGTTTTTCATTTGGGGACGAGAGTTAAAAATATTTTACGGAATAAAAGTAACGCTATTATTGTTACTACTACTACTCTACGCACATTTAATTTGAGTCTGGAAAGTGACCCGCAAGTTTTTAATTGAGTCGCCCGTCGACGCATGGTCTCGGCGCACTTGGCACAGCCGTGACTGAGGCGGCTGCATCCAATTAACCTCTCCGCCAAAGCGTGCTAATTGGATCATCCTCGGTTTCATTCCAAAGTCCGATGCAGCAGCGCTGTTATTCTGCTTTGGTGAGCAAAGATCACGCGTCTAACTGTGAAAACAGATTTTTGGGAAAACTCTGGAATGGCATGCAGGTAAAAGAAAAACCTCTAAACTTTCTGGGGAATAAAAAAAACAAAAACAAAACATACGAGCGTACGAAAACATGCAAAACGTTATTTTGTTGGGAGCGATTGTTCTTTACTTCGCACAAAGTTTTTGCTCGACTATCTACGATTTGACTGGACCACGCAAACCGTTGTAGGGACCCCGCGTAGTTTCGAGGCGCAGGATCCCAGAAGAAACCGCGTGCGACGAAGTAGACATTATCTCAGGCAGAAAGGTCGCGCTCGAGCTGGATCATCTGCCGAATTGTAAACCTGTCATCGACTTTCCTTTTTTAAAATATCCCAGTGATCCTTGGCCAATCCCCTTTTTGGGTATGCAATCACCGACAGTTCAAGAAACACCGGGCGTGGCTTATGTTTACTTTTCCCTGGTTTCCCGTGTGACTCCGTGTGATTCGTTCTTCTGTGGCATTATCGCCTGGTGCCGCAACTTCATTGACTGCGGAATGATAATAAGAGGCTCGGGACTGGGCACGCCCTATTAGCGGCGAGATGTTTTGGTGGCGCCCTCCTATGGTTCCCCCTTGTGACGTCATTACCTTGCAAACAACAAGTTCGATGGTGTTTGTTATTAGCATGGTGGAAGCTTGAAATCATTGCGCTCTCAAAGGAACACTGCCAACACCGTCAAAATTAAAGTTCTTTCATTCCTCTTATTTCCGTCGATGATAAACCCTTTCCGACGTCATAGTCAGCGTTCGGCCAATCGTGGAAGGCCGACCACAGCGACGCTTGTGTTTGCCCTCGGCGCTAATACCTTTCTTAACCTCTCAATGACTCTGAACAATTCAACAATGACGCGACAAGAGGAGCACGCTTGGGGTGCCCTAACAACCTTAATTTTCTTATTTGAAAGCGCAGCAGTGGCGTGCTAGGCAAAACGTCCAACGGGTCGTGCGACATGACGGATCACGGGCCGCTTGTAAGGCGTTATACGTGGGTAACGAAACGGCCGCCCCGTCGTACGACGCGCCCAAACGGTATTATGTGGAATGGCGACTTCCAAGTTTCTCAGTGAGCGATTTGAATACTGGCAATCTAGGGCTTTCCGACGAGTCGAACGACATGTCGGACGTTTTGTCGTGCATGTGTCTGGCCCTCAATCTTGCCTATGACTTGAAGTATCCAGGATGACTTTACCTGTATAGCTACTTCCTTTATGATGATTTCTGCCGCTTTAACTCTCTTCTTAACTGTCATTTCTTCATCTGCGCCTTATAACTGCTGCCCAAACACCTCGGTCCAATTTATCTGCTTCGCTTTCTCAATTGCGTAATTAAACATTCGTCTCGTGGAAATAGCTGTAAACTGATCCGGCGACGGCTGATGCATCTCTGAAAGCTAAAAACGCATCTTTCGAAACGTTGCAAATGCCAGCTATAAAACGTCTCCTTGTGTCTGTTTTCCCGGATCACTTCATCAACTTTTCACAGGTAGATGGAATTCGTTCTTAACAGTATTTGACCACATGCTAAAATCAGTTTATAAATTTATTTGTACACGACTCATCCGCCTGCGTTCCAGGGAACAGGTCGAGGAAACACAAAAAGTATACATAACGCCGAAACATGTTTGATACACTGTGCTTCCTTCCACGGTGCTTCAGCGCTTTCCCAAGCGCGAGTGTTTCGCATACTCTCCCAATCACGTCTGGTGTGTGTGCGTTTGTGTGTGCTATCCTGCATGTCGTACAATGTGGGGATGCAGCGCTGAAACTCACCGAGCTATTGGGAACTGAGCTATAAAAGCGCCATGCTGTTTTTCCGGCACCCACTTGTGATATTTCCCTCGTGTTTGCTCGACACTGCTACTAAAAATAAACACTAAGCGTAGCTTTTACAGAGCGGAGGGAGGCGAGGGCGTCCATGTATCCCGTAGTTGCCTTCTAAACCGAAAGCCAGGGAGTCTACTATTCAGTAAAACTTATTACTTATCGGGGCACCGATGTTTCATGGCCAAGCGAAATATTTGTACACTGAGATACGCTTTGGGTGTTTATATAAGTCATCCACGTTGATTATATAGTATTCTGGATAATTCAGTTTAGCTAGGAACGGTTCCGAACTTGATTAAAAAACAAAATAGCCTGGGTTGAAGTGTCACATCTTCCTTTCCACGGACCGTATCTATGTTTAATATCAGACTCCAACACGCAATGACAAGCTGCCCTCGACGCTAAACCAAACCAGGGGCCCTACGCTACACGGCGGGATCAAGCGAGACCAAGGGATTAGGACACTGTGGTCTGCTGCGATTGGTCAGCGGCGCGCCGCTGACCAACGACGGTGTCCCGGTACCGCTTGGTCCCGCCGTGTAGCATAGGGCCCCAGTAAGACTTTATGTAGCACGTAGAAAGTTGTGTATGCACAAGTGCAATTTGGTGGTTAGGAAAAGTTTGTCGAATTCCCCAGGATAAGGATAATTGGCTACGCGTAAGCATTAAGGACAAATGCGCATACTTGAACTAACCTCTTCAACCAACGCCTAAGCTGTACCGGCCCATCACCGTGAAGATGTTCACTTTGAACATATAGGCAAAATTTCAATGGTGTTTAGGATAAACTCAATTGTGAAACGACTTTAAAAAAGTGTGAGGAAACAAAACATATCTAACCGTTCCAGGTTAAAATTACTTCAGTAGAGTGATTTTAGTGTTCGTCCTTGTGACTCCACATTACGCACTGGCAACATTAACAGAGCGTCGCCCTGCGTGAACGGTCACAAGTTCAAACGTCGCTATGAAAAATTTGATGCTGTTCCATTTTTCATTAGCGGAGCCAGTGGCACGCGCAATGAGAAGTTGTCCCAGCACCAGGTGTTGTAGGCCAGGAGGACTATGAGGGTACAGCCTATCTTCATGGCGATACCCGGCAGCAGGAATTCATCGTCCTGAAGATCTCCGTAGTCAGCAACGTATTCGCAGACCGGGGTGGCCGACGCGAGAACGAAGCCAAAGTAGGAACAGAAGGTGAAGGGCATCACTAAGTACATGGGATGAACCTTGACGGCGTCCGACATGTGCGCTATAATTGGTGCGAAAATAATGATGTTATTCAGGGAGTTGTTGATCTCCGCCAGCACAAGCGCCACGCAGGCAACCAGCACCTGGAGCCAGAAGGTGGACGAGATGAGGTTGTGCGGCAAGAGGTGCGTGAAGAACTTCTGCAGGTTGTAGCCCACTATGAGCTTGGCGACGCAGATGCCGGCGCCCATGGTGATCACGAAGGCCCAAGATATCTTCTTGACGGCCTGCTCCACGTTGTGGACCCGGCAACGCCTGTTGGACTTGGCCTCCTCGGTGCGGACGTGAGGGAGAGCGTACATCACGATGACCGTGATGCAGACGCACGCGTTCTCACTCAAGGGGTTGTCCGCTCCAAGGGTCTCCGAGTACTCGGCGTAGTAGTGGGTGGCGATAATGGCCAGCGCCATGATGAACAATATGATCAGAGTGGCAACCTCCGTGTAAGTGATGGCGCCCAGCTGGGCGAACCGCTTGTAGATGACGTCCTCGAAGGCGCGCTTGGAGATGTGGTCGCTGGACACCACGTCGCTGGAGTAACACACTGACAGCACGATCCACAACAGGAAGGCACACAGGGCGGTAAGCGGCATGTGCGACAGCGCCCAGTGGGACATGGTGAGAGTGCGGTAGTTGTACATCTGCTCCATGAAGGCCTTGACGAAGAGGTTGCCGCCGCAGCCGACCACGGAACCCATGCTGCCCAGCACAGCCGAGTAGCAGATGCCAATCAGGAGGCCCTTTTTGACGGTGAAGAACTCGCTGAGGATGTGAATCACGTCTGGGATGACTATGCCACCCTCGATCAAGTAACGGGCCTCCACAATCGGCGTGCCGATGCCCAACGGCTTGTGCAGGAAGCGCGTGCGCAGCTCGAACACGTGGAAGAGACGGTTGTCCTGGATGTGCTGGATGGCCTCCATGGCGATGGGCAGCACAATGGCGGCCGTCTTCACCGCGTTCGTCCACATCGAGACCAGTATGGTGGTGGTCACGAAGCCGCCGATGATGAAGCCGGACTTGCCGCCAAACACCAGCAGCGACGTCAGGATAAGCCTCTTGTGCAGGTTGGTCGCCTCCACGCCATTCACCACCAGCGCGTACCTAAACCATGGCAACAGAGGAATCGTCAGTTCATTTCTGTACGCGTTTTGGTAAGAATGACACTCCTCGGAAGATAGGACTGCTTTTATGTCGCCAACGGAATAGTCTTACCAAAAATAAAAGCGTTGCTGAGATTCGCCACCGTCCTACAAAAAGGTAACGTTGTACCGTTACCGTTGATTCTGAAAACTAAGAAACGTTGCTTTTGCGTTACTTTAGATTTTAGTATTTGGCAGCGACATGCCGCATGACGAACTTCGGCGCTAAATAAGCTTCTAAAGAGCGATTTGACATTTTTTTATTCTTCGTTGATGAAGTTTGTAGAAAGCAGCGTGGTCCCGATTTTAGTCAAGAATAACGAGTGGCGTACCTTGACCGACAATATCGTAAAATAGTAACGAGATCACTTTACTTGTTAATCGCTTAAGGTGCTCACGAGTACGTTAGTACGTTACTGAAATAATAAAAAAAACGCGTTACTCGTAACGTCCTTACTCTTAACGTGTTACGTTCGGCAGTGGCCAGAGGTGGGGTCACACTCAAGCGTTAAATGAGCGCTAAAGAAGAGTTTTACTCCGTTTATTACGGTGCATTCACGTCAAAAAAGTTCGGAATGATCTAGCATGCGTGCTTCTCTTCCTCGTCAAAAGCGCGATAAAATATTTATGCCGTATGTCTTTTCTGATTCTAGACGACCTAAGTGACGAAACACAAAAGAAGCAGAACGCAGCAACGTGACGATGGCCAGCTAATTAGCGCCGGTGATTGAATAATCCTTTCCATCTGGCTCTTTTCTTTCTCTAACTCAGCTCCCTTAGCGATCTGTGATGAATAATAATAATAATGAAAAGAGTGCGCAGGGTTATTCTTCTCAAAGATTAGAATCCCCGAAGCACACACATAAAACATATACAGAGAACAAACTCTTAACGTTTTTAATGTACGCGAGAGAGATCAGTTATCGTTTATATGCGTTGTGTTTACAAACAACAAAGAACAACAATTTTTTTTGTTTTTAAGTTACTCAATTCGTTCTCCTCAAGTATCAATTCCTTGCCGCTCCTCTTCCCCACTCCCTCGCTCCTGTGGAGGTCATTAGCGTGTACGTGACTATACCATTGCTAAATATACTCTCTGTCGAAACGAGCAAAAGAAGGGTAATCACTTCACGGTGCGCGATTCGCTTAATCGACCTTCCAGTTAATGAGCAGACTTGCCTCAAAAGTAGAAAACGAATCTCTTCTCGTAACGGGAAACTCAGGATGACGTCAGGAGATAATCGTATGATGGGGAGAACGTTATTAACCCGGTTTTCCGGCGTCCGCTAGTCGTATTAGTCGCCATTGAACCTTCGTGCGACGGAGAAACGGGGCAAAAGAGCGCGAGTACTTTTTATTTTATTAACGACTACGAGAAAAGTTTCGCGATGCTTTCTTCGCATACCTCCCATATTGTTGCCATCAGGAGCCCTAAGCTCGTCAAATACAAAGTTGGAGCCGAAAGTTCGCGGAGCGCGCCGATTGGGCGTCGGCGAAAAGAGCGCGAAGTCATCGTCGTGATAGGCCAATCGGCGCGCCGCCTCAGCTTCGGCCCCAACTTTGTGTTTGACGAGTTTAGAGGACCATATGCTGGCAGGTTTTCATGAAGTCATAAATATAGCGGCTCAGTACCAGCACCACCCACGCTCGGTAACGTTCTAAGGACTCAGTCGAAGCTTCGCTTCCAACACTGGTTCCTCGTCTAGCACCAGGCTTCGGCCGCGCTTGTGACGGAGTGCTTATCCAAAGCAGAAAGCCCGAGCTGAAGGCGAAACAGTATCTATACTGGGTTCTTCGTAGCCTGTCACCGATTATAGACGGCGGGCTGTGCGCAGGATATTTTGCGTCCTCTTCTTCTTTCGAGTGCGGGGCACAGATTCGGCCTGACAGCTGCGTCGTTGGTCGGTGGGGACTCCCTTTACAGTAGGCAGTTTTAGGGAACCGTTTTTGCACATCCGATACGGTACGATATGAGTCCTCCGGTACGCACTCCGCATATGGGAGTCCCCTGCGGTAGCGCATGCGCAGTTCGGGCCGTATCGGATGTGCAAAAACGGTTCCCTACAACTCTTTAATGTTGTACTGAACGGCGCTCCGAGAAACGACGCTCCTGGCATACGCGTTCCTTTTAGGAGGAACGGGAAAATGCCGCCGTTCCGTCTTGTGTCGTCGGAACTGGAACGGGAACTCTTTCCGTCTTCAGTAGAACAACGAGAGGAACGGCGCTTTTTAAAAATTTATTTATCTGCAATGTTATTCGAATTTAGTAGGCATTTAGGCTTTTTTTATTATCGACTATTTTAACCTCCAACGTGAAGGGACGAACAAGTCTCACAGAGACAGTCGAAAACAAAAAAAAACCGGAACAGATGTGATTGTGACGACTCGACGCGTAGTTAGATGTGCATATCTTCATTGGCTCGCTTCATTTTATATACGGATGATGCGGTAGAATATTTTATTAAAATACCCAAACGTAACGTTAGCGTAACGACGTGTTTCGACCTTAAAAATGTAATGGGAACGCGTTCCTTTTGAACCGCTGGAACTGTTGTAACGAGAACTCGTTCCAAGATTAAAAAGGGACGAGAAACGAGTTTTCGTTCCTGTTTTGGAGGAACGTGCACAACGCTGCTCCCGTCCAATCTCTGCATCACACCCGATTAAGATAGACGAAGTCGAAAATCTAGCGTACGGGCCTTGCTAGGTATGTGGCGTTGGATGTACCAATTTCGGCAGTTTCGCAATCGGGCACTTTGGTGTAGCCAGAGCATCGTGCAAACCCCTCTAAAAATGATTTTTGACTTTTTATTGAAAACGTGTTGACTTCTTGTTGACTGTGATTACTTTCTTTTGACTTTGACTTTCTGTTGACATGGTCAACAGAAAGTTTGTTGACTTTGTGTTGAAACTTTTCTGATGATTTTCTTCAGCCCGAGTCAAAAGAGAAGCTGTTGACTTTCTATTGACTTTATGTTGATTTTTTTCTGCTGACTTTCTGTTGACAGTGTCATCAAAATGACTGCAGACGTTCTGTTTACTTCTTGTTGAAAATTTTCGGTTGACTCTCTATAGCCAGTGTCAATAGAAAAGCTACAGACTTTCTGTTGATTTTTATTGAACATTGTACACCTGGACTAGATGTCAAAAGTGGCTAAGTTTTTCAATAGTCTCTGACAAGGTGAGAACGGGAAGCAGCTTCAATTGTCCCACCTCCAGCGTGAGTCTACTACCCTCGACAATGCTTCGGCGTTCATGCATGTCGAGCGCGCGCGTGCAGTCAAAGCACGACGGAAGGCATGGGGCGTGTGCCGGAAACAAGGCGTTCGAAAGGCATGCCCTGCCCTTCTGACTGTGAGGGACTATAGTGACTTGAAGGACCATATTAAATAGTCAACTAGTAAAAAAAAGCAATTAATAACTATTTGAAAGTGGAGAAACTGCCTTGACTCGCTTCGTCCTGAGTGGTGCTATGCAGAGAAGCGATAATATTTCTTCTAGGAGCCGTATTTGTGGTTGTTGTTTTAGCCACTGTCCCGAATTAATATTAGATGTACCAATGCTTTCTAGTAAGAGATATCGTCCACGACCTTCAAAACACTGTTTTCCCTTTGACGGACTCCCGAGGAGAAGATCAAAGACTTGGAACCTTAATAAGTATTGAGGTGGTCACCGGCCAAATGAAGTCCTTCAATATGTAGGCTATATAAGGCTCTGGAGCAGTCAATGGGCGCGTTCAGTAGCGGCTCCCTTAGCTCCGAACGGAGTCACTCGAGTCGGAGTCATCGGAGCGCCTACTGAACGGCAAAAAAAAAAACCGCGGCTCCAAACCTGCTTCTACGCAATTTCCGCTTCCTCCCCTGTGCCAGACGGTCTCCGAATAAACTGGAAGCAGACGATGGCGAGCACGATCGCTTTTATTTGACGTCGGTATTGAGGAAGTCTTGACAAGGTAGCTGAAGAAAAAGCGAGTGACTGTACACATCAGCGCTGCTGTTCGAAGCGATGCAACGCGATCGAGCCCTTCGCTTGGCGGTGCAAAGGCAGCTACTGTTGTAAAAACCGACAAAAAGTCGTCAGCACACGCAAAATATAGAGCTCGGCGAATCTACGCCGCCGGTTGCGATACTTTTATACGGCCATACGTTTGTTCTGCCCTTCTCTACGAACTTCCTATAAAATGTATTCGTATACACACAGGAAGTTCGGCCGCACTCGGCGATCAAGGTTTTGTCGGCCGAAGCGAGCGTCAGCCAACGTGCACCCCGATTTAGCTACGCAAACAAAACATCAATCGGGATGATGCTCTGCGTGAGTGTCCAACCGGCTACCGAATTCACGTTCATACCCTGCCTTGCTCTGTTCAGCGCGGACAGGACTATCGTCGATATTCACCGAGTTTCCGTGCAACGGCGATCAAGACATGGCGTCAAATGAACGTTTACGTTGTTTATTAGCATATTCAAACCAAACAAAATATGGTCCAATGCATTTTCGGAAAAGAGCCTTACCTGGAAAAGAAATTCGAACGCGTTATTCGTCTTACCTTGAGCAGCTTTCATTAACAAAAGCGAGCTAACCGCACACCCGCGACAGAACCGACGCAGCCTATCCCGCCATTTTTGTTTGTTTTTTCTCTTTAGCACCGGAAATCGTCACCAGTTAGGAAAGTGACGTCATCTTTAGCTCCTTCGACTCTACGTGCACCGTCTCCGGACTCGGTGCTTCGGAGCTTGACTCCGAAGCCCCGGAGTTACGTGCACCGGAAGTGACTTTTGGCCGTCCAGTGGAAGGAGTCAGTGACTCCTTGACTCCGGGGCCGCTACTGAACGCGCCCAATGGGACTGTGTTTCAGGTGTTCAGTGCTTCATGGTGTTTGTGTTTGTTTCTAATGTGTAGTTCTCGGATGTATGTAGTTGTAGTTCCTTCAAATAACACAGCGACACCATTTACTAACAAAACTAAAAAAAGATAATTTCGTTTTTTTTTTTTCTTTTTACGGAATTTTGCTGCAGCCAATTTGGAGGAGGCTCTGGCGACACAGAGACTACAAATGGTCTGGTGCCAATGAATCGCCTTGGAGTCACAAGGTTGTCTTATGCTAGAGGTTTAGCTTTTCAGTGGAGTGTCAACAAAAAGTTGACACCTAGGCGCCAAGAAGTCTACTGCCTTTCTAATGAACTTTGGGCCAAACGGCTCTTGGAAGTCAAGTCAAAAGCTAAATACAATCTGCAGAAAGTATGATGGAAAGCTGTTGACATTTAATAGCTGCGTTGATTTTTTTCAGAAGACTTTCCACAAAAAACGAATTACACTTTTTTTAAAGGGAAACCAGGAAGGGGCCAAAAAAGTCATTTGCTCGTGACCAAAAAAATTTAAAACCCAAAAAAGGAAAAGAAAAGAAGCAACCGGTTGATTGAGGCCGTAAAAATGTGTCACTGGTGACACATTATGTGTCGCTGGACTCACGTATAGCGTGATATGTACGTAGTCATGCGTAGCGATCGGTGTTAACAAATAAAACTCCGAGGAGGCTGGACAACACACGTCCGATAAGTCGTGTGTGCGCGTGTTTTCTTGTTTGTCTACTCAGTTTCAGGGCACCGCTCGGTTATGAGTTTATGATTAACGCTTAATTCTAGTTGACATCTTTCCATTTATGTTCGTATGTTGAGATACAACATTCATCTGAAACGATCTAAATGCAAATAAAAAATGTCCGGCGCTTCTGATCGGCGCAATTAATTATGAAACATTAAAGATAGTTCTAGAACGAAAGTGTCACCAAAACCGTCGATGTGTAACAAATATTATTTTTCTACTTTCAAGTACGCGCTTTGGTGTTTACAACTTGCAGTTGGAGCGGCCGTGCCGCACTCGCGCGCAATCCTAAGTTCTCTAACGAATTTTTAATGAGCGGGGCTTACAGCGTTTTATGAACTTCATTTAGCGACAGCGAGGTTTGAAACAAATAAGGAATATTTAAGTTCCAGTTTTCCGGCACAAGTGATTGCGGGGATTAAAAAAAAAAAAGAAATAAATTGCCTCGACAACAAATAATGCAGCTTTTCTGGCCGAGGAAATTCAAGCGCCCGACAAATTACTCACGCAATGTAGAGCACCATTGTTTCGGACGTGTAGTTTTGAAGCAGGCTGTCAGTTACAGAATTGAGGAATGTGGGCGCCAGAATGAGGGGCAAGAATGACACGATGGCTGGTGGAATCGACTGAAAAAAAGAGGGCACACGGGTTATCCGCAATTATTTATTCTCAAATACTCTCTCGAGCAGTATATTGCACGTTTCACTAAATTAAAAATACCTGCTAACTAATCTGTTCGGCCAATTATACCAGGTGTTTGATGGAACACTGGTCACATCGATCTCGCGAAAATAACGCATCGCCCAGAAAAAGGTTGATGTCATATTGGGCTCTACCGAAGGGCCTACGTTTGAAAATGAATATCGTTCGGCATAATCAGTTTCTTAATTACGTTTGAGAGGCTCGAGTGAATTGCCCCGAACAATAGTAATGTGCTACAACCGTAAGATTCGCAGGAGAAGCTCCATGCGCTCATTACCTTCCATCGTACCTTGACTGCGCATGCACTAAAGCGCCATTCCAAAATGAAATACTCTCTGTAGAGGTGGACCTTCTACTGCAGACCTTATACACCGCATGAACTCGCGCACCGAGCAACGAGTTCAAATCACGGAGCTTCGCTGTCTGTTACTCACGATGTTATTTATTTATTTATTTCGTATACTCTTACGGCCTAGGACATTCGAGAGGCGTGTGTGTACAGACTATGCTGGCAGAAACTGAGGGAAAGGAGAACACTGAGGATGCCAAAACGCCGAGCTCTGAGTGGAAGAATTAGTGGGTAGGGGCAAGGCTAGCTGCCTTTGTGTTCACTGCACTCTTCGAACGCGTTCGAAGGCGAAACGCCGGCGTCCGACGTTTGGCGTTTGAGTTAGTTCGCATTAGAACGGGTTCCAACAGGGTAGTGGAGACAAAGGCGTTGCCTCAACCCGCTCATAATTCCAGTCAGAGCTCGGCGTTCTGCCCCCCCCCCCCCCCTCCTCCTGCGCTCTCGTCTCCTGGTAGCTCTTCCTCACTTTGGTGATCTTAGATTGGTGCTGTTGGTGTGGAAAGGCGATTCCACTCTTTTGGTGCGCGTGAAGAAATCAGTGGTGAGGTGAGATGAATATTCTTAGAGAGACAGGTATATTGTGGCGTGTTGGTGGCTTTCCCTGACCTGGAAGAGCCAGAGGAAGAGCACGTAGAGGACGATGAAGGTGGCGTGGTTCTCGGGCGAGCGGTCCCTGAGCAGCGGAGCCAGCACCAGCGGGATGACGTACATGGCGAACACGCGCACGTAGAAGCCCACCGTCTGGAAGCGCCGCGGGAGGTTGTGCCGCACCAGGTCCGTCAGCGTCAGATCCTCCTGGTTGCTGAACTGGTCGATCATGACCGCCCACAAATGGCCAAGTCTGCGGGATGGGGAACGCTGGGGCGTCGCTGCGATCACGGAGCGTCCTGTGCCGCCGAGGTAATGAAAGGGCATATTCGGCGTTTTTTTTTGAGCTAGCCAAGCTAGAAGCATTTTCGGGATACCTGGTCTTTACTCCTATCGACGCGCTATTAATTATTTCTAAATTCAAAATAGCCTATCGAGCCGTCGGGAACAAGCTGTATAGCTCCCACATTGCCTCATATCACACCACCTGACGTCACGTTTTTAGTTTTGCCAGTAGAGCATGACAAACATTTTTTAAACTTTTAAAACTTAGCGGAAAAACAAATAATTCGACTCGTACTTTGGGTTACTAGTCAGATGTGTATATTTATGTGTTATGCAAATCTTGCAGGCAAATCAGTGACTATCAAAACATCGGCGGAGCTGTAATACAAATATTTTGCTTTTTGAATCGCTCCTCAAGTTCGGTGACTCTGATGGTGATGTGAAAGAGAGAGGACGACCGGCTTCCGAGAAATTGTATTTTACTCCAACTGATATGTGATCGACTACAGGTGGTTGTGGTAAACAATCAATATCACTTCCAAGGCGTCAAAGATCTGGTCTGCATCACCTTGCATGCATGGAAGCGGGTACACGGCAAACCGTCGGTTCGGGTTTTCGGGCTAGTGGTTAACGAGAATCGCGGAGCGTCCCTCCTCCTGCACCAACCAGGTATTCAAGACGCGAAAGAGCACCTTGAACCTGATCCGACGGGCGACTTCGAAGTCACGGGGTGCGGAAAAGCGTACACTTCGAATGTTGGTGAACGCACTTCTGGTCTCGAAGGCAACATACGACTACAAGTACCTCCACCTCCACCTGAACCGGAGGCAGAAGCAGCGCGTCGAATACCTCGACAGGCAGGCTATGCGTATCATCACAAGCCTAACCAAGTTTAGGGCGATCGACAAGCTCCAAATGCAAGCCCATCTCAACACTATGGACCTTTTCCGAGAAGCGTTCTGCGCACGCGCGAGCACTCGATGCCAAGCGGCGGAAGTCGGTACTAGAAATCGAGGAAATTCGGAAGGAGGCTGTGGATCAGCGAGTAGAACACGTAATTGCAACATATATATAATTGTGTTACACAAAAAAAGAAAGTGGACGGAAAGAAAAACATAACGTTTGGGTGGACGCCACAGATCCCCCTCTTTAGAGTCGCGTTGGGCACGCGCCGCTGCTCGGAGAGCGAAGAAATTGGTAGCGTAGCTCCCATTATCGTATGGTAGCGCAGGTAGGTCACTTCCTCGATTTTTAGTTCGTGCAGCCACCGCCTGGTGCCGTCGGTATGTGAAAAAGGTCCATTGACCCCTTTTGAAATTCACGTGCCGAAAATTAGAAGGTCGGAACCACCGCACAATGGCGGAACAACTGCATCGAGGAACGTGCTAGTCATTCCATAAGATAGCGAACGTCGAGCTCGGCCAACACTACGAGCCGTCGAGCCAATCTAAAAGCGTCGAAAGTGAAACGTCATCTCGGTCATCACCTTTTTCTGTGGGTCTGTTTTTCCAGTGTGCCGTGACGTTGAGGGTTTAGTGCGCTATTGTGCAGGGCTTACGCAGCTGCCAACAGAGGGCAGTATTACGAAAGGGGTCTATTGACTCCGCAGGATACGGATCAGCGCCGTAGTCCCAAACGAGCTCTTTTCGAAAAGAAACCCCGAAAAGTCGTTGTACTCGGTGTACCGAGGAAGGCTTGTGGCTTCAACCAACCAACCTCCGACACTTTGTGGAATGTCCGACGCTACACGTGCGTTGGGAATTCGCGTGGGCTCAGCCAACACCGTGTAAAAACTAAAGCCTGCTCGCTTCGTTTTGTTACGCCAGCTATACTCTATTTCACCATAGGGTGCCTCAATGTTCTTCTGTTTAGGGTGATGCCACCCTTTGTAGTACCCGATGCCGACAGCACGCGCTCACGGGTAAAATACAAAGAAATCGACGAAAACAAAATGTCGCCATAGCACAGTCAGCGCCACAAACACGTGCAGGGACACGCTCCTTCACGCGCTTCTGAACAAAAAATAAAAATAAACTTGTGGGATAAAATGGCGAGATGCCACCACCCTAAGCAAAGCGCACATGAAGGCACCCTATTTCACCATATGATGTACCGCAGGAAAGGCTACAAGCGCGAGCTTCTTGCTCTAGGGCACATCTCGGCGGCACAAGCTCTCGTGCACCAAGGGGAGCTGCCAACGCTATGAGCTCGCGCTTCTAGCCTTCGCTGCGGTACAATGAAAGGTGAAACGGAGTATACGTCACGGATCCTAGGCCAAGCGAGAAGAGCTAGCAAAGGGATTTCATTACTCAGCATCCGCGACGATGCTGACAAAGCACTCCGAATAATCCGTGGAAATACTTTTTTTTTTTTTTTAGATGCGGAGCATCTCTTGCTCGGGGCTATGTCCCGCGGCGTCGGCGTTGTAGTCGGCACTCGAACTACGCACGCGCAACTTTCCTCCTTCCCTCTCTCCAACAGCTGCGCGTTAAGCCTGGTTCAGACAGTTGCGTTTGACTGCGTTTGACTGCGTTGCGGCGGCGACAAACCAAGACATCCCTGCAGCTTATATCGCGTGACCAGATGATTCCTTGAATTGGATTCCACGCTTCATACGGAGCACAGATGTGCCGGTGACTCGCTTTCGGTTCTCGACGCAACGCAGTCAAACGCAGTCAAACGCAAGTGTCTGAACCGGCCTTTACTCTCTCCGCTCTCTCTCTCTACCAGCTGCGTGCACTGCGCGTGCGTTCGCTTCTCCTCACACCGCGCGCGCACGCGCGCGCACGCGCAACTCTCCTCCTCTAGTCTCCTCTCCTTCAAGTGTGAAAAAAAATAAACGGCGAGCGGCGAGCGTTCCAAGTTTCTCTGCCGCGAGCCGCGACGAAGGCTCGCGTAGGGGGTAACGCTAGGGCAGTCGGTGGCGCCATCTCTCGACGTCAGCACGCAACTGACTCTTTCCTCGGAACCAACACGATGCTCCGCATCACCCCATGGTTCCCCTCGGGAAGATGGTGTAATTTTTTATGCGCCGCCACCCCCGTCTCGTTTGGTCTGAGCGTCTGTGCGTTATGGGTTATACCGACTAAAACGAATGAAATATAATAAAAATATTACGAGACGTGACGACGCAACTTTATCAGAGTGCAGGCGGCTTCCAACCGATCCAACGCCAGACATTAGGTGGCGCAATTGGGCAACGTAGAAAGCCGTTGAAAAGTAGAGACAAGACGCTTGCGCAATCACTGCGTCCGTTGGCGACCAGAACAGATAGTGTTTTCGTGCGTGGGAATGTAAGGAATGTAAGGATCCATGCCTTGTAAGTGTGGTGGGCCGTAGTGTCGGGGAAATTATTCCGGAGAACAGGGCCTCTAAACTTGTCAAACACAAAGTTGGGGCCGAAGTTGAGGGAGCGCACCGATTGGCCTATCACGACGATGACTTCGCGCTTTTTTTCGCCGACGTCCAATCGGCACGCCCGGAGAACGTTCGGCTCCAACTTCGTGTTTGACGAGTTTAGGGACCCAGCAGGGGCCCTGATCTGGACACTTGGTGGAAAAGTCGGCGGGAAATCTGGCGGCTATGATTGGCCGGCGCCAAGGTCAAGTGCGGCGTCGGCCAATCACGGACGCCAGATTTCTCGCCGACTTTCTCGCCAAATGTCCAGATTAGGGCCCCAGGTTCACATATTCGCAACCGACGAGAAACGGCGTATCCAACGGATTAAGGAGATTCCGGAGAAGGAAGTTCAAGTTACGAGCTTTTCAAAGGTATTTTGGTTTGGCAGCATTTGTTTTATCCTTGTACCCTTGCACTCCCAAAGTTTCGTTGTGCCCGGAAGGATGATATTACTGTCAAACCTCTAATGTTCGCGAGACCCTAATTTTCCAGAATATCACGACTTGGAAAATTCGCGAACTTTAGAGGGCACGAGTATTTTGCCTGTCTAGAGAGGCGAATTTTAGCCTTTAGAATTCGCAAAACGTAATGGTCGCAAATATGACCCCGCTTCCCCATTCGCAAAAAAATTGTGGCCGCGAAAATGAAGGGCTTTACAGTATTCTTACGTTTGTGCCAAGATGGCGGAAGAGACGGTGATAGATCATCCAGGATTTCCAGTGCGCCTTCTTGCTGACGCTGGTCAGTTAGCTAAATTTTATTTGTTTTTCTACAAATGAAATGTGGTCAGGGCAGGAGTACATCACAGGTGATGGAGAGGTCGACTTGCATTAAGAAAACGAGAATGCTGATCTTCTGGAAGTTGCGAAGCGGAACACAACAATTCCTATCTTAAAAAACTCGCTTTTTTTCTTTAAAACTGCACGATGCACGAACACGCGGACCAAGACGATGCGTCAACGGCAGCACCAAGGCCGATAGTCGCTGCCATCGTCTCTGCCGCTGCCCCCGTTCCTCTGGTTTTTCGTTCGTCCGCGAGAGGGCGAGTGGCGGTCTGGACTTTCGAATAGTAAACAAATCCGCTTTTTTCTGTATTCTCAAAGAGCCACAGTAGGAAAGTTTAAAAAGAGTTACCGCTTCCAAAGTGTTTTGAACTATTTTGTTGGTATTTGAATGCGACTCACCTGCGCAGAGTATTCTCCTTTGTGTTCTAGCTTTTGCATTCAACATTACCGGCTTTGATTTCGCGACTCTGTCGTCCAAGACTCCTACTCTGACGTACGTGGCTGGATGCTTTGCCTCTGTGGCTGTGAATACTCTCAAGTGCAAATACTGCAGAGAGCATTTGGTTTTGGAGAAGACACTTCCTCACGATGCAGCGGTTTATCATTTGACAGATGGTTTAAATCGATGGGACTGCACCCAACATTGCTGGTCGTGATTGTGGTGAGGCACGCTGCAGTTGTTGTGAATATAGCTTATGTCACCCTCAAGGACATCGCTCAGTTCTCGTGATTTCCTGTTGAACGAAAAGTTGTCAGAGACCTGACACTAACTACGCTGCCACATTCCAAAGTTGGAGGTTGAAGGAATGGGCAAAAGGAATGCGAATTCTGGGAGAGCTTCAAAATGGATCCAGAATAGACAGAAGGCTAGAAGATAACCTATTCGTCATCACTCAATGTATCGAGATAGCAATGAAGAGTCAAAGCCCCTTATGGTTTGCGTATTTGGACATAAACGGTGAATACGACAATGTGAACTAGGAAGAAATCTCTGGTACCAGCTGAAGGGGTGTATAACTTAGGTGCAAATTCAATTGGGTTTCTTCAGCAGGTGTACACAGACAATAAGGTAGTTATAACATGTGAAGCGGAAACTACACAACCAGCAGCGAAAACAGAGGGCTCAGACAGGACTGCCCACTGTCCTCCCTGTTCTTCATGATATACCTAAGTGAAGTGAAAAGAAATTAGAGCATAGCATTTCAGGTTTTGACGTGAGTTATATGGTAGGAGAGAGAAATGTAATACAAGAAATCCCAGATGTATGCAGACGACATAGTACTCATGGCAGATAACCACGATACATTACATGGACTAACTGGAATATGTGGAGACGAAGGGGACAGCTTGGGGGCCCGAGTTCTAATACTGATAACTTTGAAGTAATGGTGTTCAACGACGAAAAGAGGGAACTCCTGAAAACACAAGAGAGGGAAATGGACCAAACCCCACACATGCTTTTAGATCTGGCGTTGAATTTTTTTTGTTGGAACGTGTATTGATAAACAGGCCTACCCCAAAAAGAGGGCGTTGTCATCCGCAAATTGTTTTCGGAAAAAATGTTTTTCAGCCAGAAATATAACTTTCTAAGAGCATCGTGGCAATAAAAAATGTAAAAAAAACTAGCTTATAAAATTGAAAAAAGAAAAGAACTAAAATTGATTTTTTCAAATATTTTTTTCTTCAACCTGTACACTTAGAGGAGAACTGCGCCGATTTTTTTGGTAGCCTTCGATTTGACTGGAAATTGCCAGACCGCATCAATAACCCTTTCTCCACTGATAGCCAAAATACTGTAAAACCCTATATTTTTGCGGCCCTTATTTTTCGCGACTCGGTCACAGAGGACATAATCGCGTCCACTAAATTTCGCGACTTCCATGCGCCTACATTAAAACTCTTAAGGACCGAAAGTTTCGCGTGCCCTTAAATTTCGCGAATTTTTCAATTCGCGAAATCCGCGAAAATTAGGGGCTCGCGAACATTAAGGGTTTTACAGTAGTTTATAAAAAGAATTTTCGGTGAAGGAATTGAATTTTCAAGTTACGCCGGCCGCGAGGGTTCCAGGAAGCGACTCTCTAATGACAACAGTATAAAATCCCTTCTTTTTTCTACCCGCGTACGTCACCGGCGGGCAGGCGGACGAGCGACCCAGGCAGTAAGCGAAGTGGCTTTCCGGGCGCCAGCGATCGAGATTATTTTTCACAGCTTCAAAGCTGGAAGTTCCTTTGCAATGGGTATACCAACCTGTGCTCCGCGGTAGATTGTATGGAACAGTGCCGGAGAAAAACTTCTTTTTCCCACTTGTTTTGGTGGGAGGAAAAAAAAAAAAAAAATCGCTCCCCGGCAGCAATGGAGGCCAGCCACGTCAAGTAGTTTATGCAGGAGCTGTGCGCCGAGAGAACTGTGAAACATTCTCACTTATGCTGGATATACTTTATAGCTGTGCGTGGCGAATTGAGTATCCTGCGCTTTGAAGAGTTTCAAGAGCGGCAAGTGCAGACAGGGGCGTACCAAACGGGGGGGCTAGGGGGCGCTTGCCCGCTCTCCCCCCCTTCCCCAGTTCTCAGAGTGGGGGGGGGGGCAAAAATTTATGCATTTTGCCCCCCCCCCCCCCCCCCCCCCCCCCTGAAACAGCCGCCACTCGGCACGGCAAATACTGACCGGCGGCACCCAAGGATACCAAGGGCACCGCCCCCGGCCCTGGGAAGGGGGGGGGGGGGGGGGGTGTCTGGTTTGCCCCTCCACTCAGAAACAAGTTGGTACGCCACTGAGTGCAGACTCAAGCCGGCTGTGACCACTACGACATCCGTCCACAATTTACAAAACTCATTAGCATTTCTACAAAGATTCGAAAAAATACGATGAGTAGACTCCATTAACGTTCAAATGAAATTCATTAAAATTTTTTGTAAGGGGGGGAGGTGTCTGGTTTGCCCCCCCCCCCCCCCCCCCCAACTCGAAAACAAGTTGGTACGCCACTGAGTGCAGACTCAAGCCGGCTGTGACCACTACGACATCCGTCCAAAACTTACAAAACTCATTAGCATTTCTACAGAGATTCGAAAAAATACGATGAGTAGACTCCATTAACGTTCAAATGAAATTCATTAAAATTTTTTGTAAGGGGGGGGGGGAAATGTCTGGTTTGCGCCCCCCCCCCCCCCCGACTCGAAAACAAGTTGGTACGCCACTGAGTGCAGACTCAAGCCGGCTGTGACCACCACGACATCCGTCCAAAACGAAGCGCTAATAATACGAAGCGCTAATAATATGAGTTCGGAGGTTTGAATTGTTATCAGACTAGACGAAGCGACCCAGAAGTTTTGATGATGTTATCTTTTTTTTTTGTAGTGGCTTCGGCTTTGTTCGGCTTTGTTTTGATATTCTGTGTACAAACTAAGTGCGGTGGTTTGAAAAAGAAGAGGGAAAAAGAAAAGGGAAAAAAAAAGGGGAAAAAAAAAGAAAAAGTCAAGACGAGATGTACGCTTGCTAAAAGTTCCAGTGGCGTGTGCAGTTCCGGAAGACGTGTGGGAGAGATGCTATATAAACGACTGTTCAAATAAAATTTAGTAGCTGCGTTTGAGACGTTTTGTGTGTTGTCCCCTTTTTCGTCCGTCATCTCCGGTTTTCAAAAATGTGAGACTTTTGAGTCGTCGTATCTTTATAGTAAACCCTATGAGTCAGAGTTTTTTAATGGGCTTATAATTATAAAAGTTATAATTTGATTAATTAGGTCGTCGTCACGCACGGGTAAGTAACAGTCGCACAATCTTTCCAGTCGAAGCTACAGGCCACCTCGCCAGCGCGTCGGCACAGCAAAGCCCAGCCCACTATTGCGTTTCTGCTCGCTGACCTAGCTACAGTGAGGTCACAGAGCGGATGCGCAGGGTTTAATTTCTAGGTGTTTGCTCGGCGAAAAACGAAGCTAAAATATGTTTATACCTAAAAAATAAAAGGGAGTCTGCGCAGTGACATGTAGCATCTCGTAAGCACGTGGAACGTTTTCAGTGTCACAGAGCAGACAAGGTTTTCTGCGATTAAACATTTTTACAGCCTCGTCATTCGCCGAGGCACGTCCGTAGATTGCAGCGATTGGCTATCTCAAGTTCTACGCATGCTTAGGGGGAACACTGTCTACCAGGAATAAAAGTCTTGAGGGTGGGAAGCTCTCGTGAAACACGTTTTGGATTCAGCGTGGAAGCTCGTTATTAGTTGGCGCTCCACATAAACACATAGAGCTATGGCGTCCAGCGAATACCACAGACGCCATATGTGTCATTCTCTAGGCGTCTACATTCGGGCTCAGATTTTGAAAGTGAGAACATGCTAGTGTCAAGGTGATCGAGCTCGAGCATTACTCCTACCGAACCGACCCGCATCTCGCCAGGCCCAGTAGGGCTAACACGAAGATAATGCAATTAATGCAAAGGTGCAAGCGAGCTGGACAAGAATGACGATCATAATCCTCGGAGAAGGGAACAAAGGGAACAGAGGACAAACACAAATCTCCAAACACAGCTAGGTGTTGGAGGCCTAGCTGAGTTTGGGCCAGGACCAGGCGGATTTTTTTCGGTCGCGCACCAATCACCTAGTTTTGTTTGGAGATTTCTCCTTGTCCTTCGTCCCACTTGTTCTTTTTCTCTAAGGATTATTATCGTCAGGGCTAACACGTTGAAAAAACAGCGTGACTGGGACAAGGACTAATAGACGAAGAGAACACAAAACAAGCGCTGTTCCGTCTTCGTCTTTTTGTCCTTGTCCCAGTCGCTTTGTTTTTTCAACATGAACCCTTACCAACTTGCCCGGTTGTCTATATTAATCAGGGCTTACACGTTCGAGCCTTTGCCAGGCAGCAAGCGACATCCGAAACCAGAGCAAAAACACGCAGATTAATTCGAGTTGCAATGAATGTGGCCGACTTACCTCTTTCGAAACGGATGCGTGAAACGAGAGCAGGAGGTGCGCCCTAAGATGCTTGACTGATGGCAGAAGACGCTCGGACGAAATGTTCGAGAACGTGGTGCCGGTGACGCGTGCTGATCGCGTGAATTTTTAGCACGCGCTGATTCAGGCTGAACCACCGTGGGCTGAACCAACCGAACGTTGGTTAAAAGCGCTACTTCCACTTACACGCAGATTAGCTTTTTCATTTCTTTAAATTCTAAACTATTTTTGCAGATTATTAGTTTTTTTTTTGCCTCAGTTTGAGGCGATATATGCATATTGCCGATAAATATTGTAGGAGCTCCGGATAAAGCTTCTTCGAAATGTGTTGTTATCTAAAAAGTGCTTTTACACGGCTGCAAATGACCTGAAAGTATGAGTCTCCTCGAGTCTCATTTGGCGGGCAGTACCATAGCCTCCTCTATACTGACAAATCCTGGCAGGTCATCACGAGAAGCGGCCGCCAAAATTGAAAAGGTAGAGCGGCAGACAACGGATGAGAGGAGAGCCACGTGACATGCGCCCCGCTGCGTCGAGACGCCGAAGCACACTTCTCCCGAGCGATGGAATGTCCGCTCGTGCTCTTCACGTTCCTCGCGCTACCGCTTCTTTTCTCGTCGGGTTTGAAAACCATGTTTCGGGTCCTCGCTGCTGCATCAGCTGTGCGCTGACTTCCAGGTTTTCCGAGAAATGCTCTGGGCTACCAGATACTCGCACTCCAAATCTGCGACCGGGCACTCTATGGCTCCGTTGTCGAACTGTCAGACTTTGTTTTCGAGATTTACCTAGAGGTGGCGCTACTTTCGCGCTATCATCATCATGAAAGCGGGGATAGAAGCACGGCCGCCCCATTGGCTCTCCACTTTCGCGCGCGAGACGGCGTAGATTCTTGAGTTTATTTTGTCGCATATTATTGGTGGGAAAACAATTCCAGCGGAAAAGGGTGCGGTACTGTTCGGTGCTTCAGTGAAGATCGAATCGTGTTACCAGCATACGGCCTAAATTTAAATAATCGCTCGTGTCGATGCGTCGTCTGCTCTATACTTCGTTTCACTTGATCTGCGAGCGAAGCTAAAGCTAGAAGCGCGAGACCAGCGCTTTTTGCGTTTCTCCTCAGCTCGCGCGCTCGAGCAAAGCCTGAACGCACGGAGCTTTCGTGCTCGCGCTTGCAGCTTTGCCTTCGCTCGCACATAAGGTGAAACGAAGTATAGGCAGAAGTTGGAAAGCATGGATCACTACGATGGATGCCTGTCTCCTGCTGAACTGCACCATTTATGTTAAATATTTGTTTCTTTTAAAATATATGAATCGGTTCGCCAGCGCGGGAATTCAACAAAACAATGAATTCCAACCAGGATAACACAATACTGGTACTGCGGGCTTTAAAACCGCAAGTTCTGTGCATTTTTTAAAACTTTTAGCTTTTGCAGCATTATAAATATTTAGCATGAAGAGAAGTTAGTGCTGTATAGGAAATTACCGTGCTATTGAGTTCCTCTGCAGCCAATGTTTCTCTTTACTGTGCCGTGTTGTGGGCAAGTTTTTTCCGAGTCGGAACAATTCTACTACTTTGCGATGAGGAGAGAGTGGCTCTTCTAGTTACGATCCGCAAATCGCACGTTGGCAGGACAACTCAAACAAGTGAAACAAACTGTTATAATATATCTGCCGCGAGTGTAATAAACGAGTGTAACCGAGCAATGCAGTCAGTGGGTTCACCCGCTTCAATTTTCTTGGTGAAGGCCGCGGGTGTCAAGAGGCTAATATTATAAATTTCTGGCCAAATAATCTTCTATTCAAACGCAGTAGAGTCTGCAACTCCAACAAACGACCCGCACTACGACACAAACAGCATCGGCCGCAGCCACTCATTTACTGATGAGGGCTAGCGACCTTCACGAGACTTTCCAATCACCCTCCGTCCTCACCTAACGCATATCGGAACTGGGCAGTTCATCGATTAACCTTCAGATTATACAAGCAATGCTTAAATTACATTTTTTTACGTTAATCAAAATTTTGTGCTGGAGAAAATCAGCAAAAAGTAAAAAATGCCTGCTTTAATAATTTTGAGGTCTTTATTTCTTTTAGGACACAGGCTTGCACGGTAAACCACTTTAGCGTACCTGCGATTGTCATCTAGGGTAATTATACTGTTTAAATAATAACTTAAACAGTACTTCATTTCAAAAGGCTTTCCATGTTCATATTCCTGCAGGCGTCACAACGTAAAGTATCTAATGGAAATGCAGTATGCCATTTATGACATAGTAAAAATAGTACTAGAAAGAAATGTGTAGTTCTAACATCTTCCATGCAGAAGCACTGGCGAAAAATCAACTAACTTATGTATCGATTGATTAGTGTATTAAAGTGTAGCTATTAGTCGGGGGATTTTCCTATTTAAACTAAAGTTCCAATCAACATTCAATGTTTTATAAAAGCTATGGTTTGTGCGAGATATCAAAAATACGTGGGTCCAGCGGTTGTATACAAACCAACACAATATGATTATGGAAGCTTCCGACTTAATAATAATCGCTTTGCTGAATTTCTACGCATGTGAAATCATACAACACAACCATCAAACAACCAAAAACATCAAGCATTTAATACGGAGACTAAAGCTGAGCCGGAAACGGGCTTGTGTCGTCGAGATCCATGCTTCTGAACGTGCAAAGTGGAAAGTTGGGCCAGTTGGTTCATGGTTCTTTAAATAAAAGCGCCGTATAAGACAAGGACAAAGAAGTGGAACGACACTGAACGTGCTGCCGTAGCAGACGACGCACGGCGGTATCCCCGCTTTCGCATGTTTCCAATTTCGGCCGCACGGTGGCGACACGGTTCGATCTCGAGGCGGATAAGGAGGCTATGGCAGTACACTCGGAAAGTGGGATTGGAGATGATTTCAAATAATATTTTATAAAGCCCTAAAGGCGACACTAGGCGTGGTAGATGTAAAGTTGCGAGCTGTACACTAAAGATAACGAACACAGGCAGGTCAGACTGCACTAGGAGCCGGTGTCCATGTCTTTATAATAGTATATTCGAGCCACGAGCTAGCACTTGTAGAACAGCGCGGTTGCCTTTTTTTTACCGCAGTACCCTCCCGTGACTGCCGATTATCGCGGCCAACAGACGCCATTGAAATGCCCATCAAGTAGCATTGGCGGTCGCGAACGTAAATGATGGTAGTCGGACATTGTTTGAGCACGTACTCTGAGCATGTATTGGACACGAGATCTGCGTCAGCGTTCGGCGAGAACTCAGATGCAATCACAGGCTTCGTGCTCAATTTGGATTTTGGATTTAGATATGCGGCTAACCCCTTTGTAACGGGGGATCCCAGCGAACTGGATCTAGCCAAATTTATCTGTTATTTTCTTCTTTGTTTTTCTTCCACCAGTGGTCCAATCTTCTTTTTGTCCATTCTACCACCGGTATGGGCCGCGGGCCCCTGCCCACAGTGCTGTCGGCGCCGTCGTCACCTCCGTCGTTGCCCTCGTCGATTTCCCGGAAGCCCAACGCCACCGCCATGTCTCCGCCGCACCGCACCTCCGGTTGCAGGCCCGTGCACTCCAGTATGGCGTGCTGCAGCGTTTCTTCAGCCCCCTGTGTGCACAGGGTGCATCGCAGGTCGGTGTCTGTGTACTTGGCTCGAAGCACGCGCGTTCGCAGCATGCCTCCTCGGGCGTCGAACAAAGGTCCACTGCCCCTGCCGTTGTCCATGAATTCTACCTTCCTCACTTCCCGTTTTTCCTTGCCGTACAGGGCAAGTGCCGGCTTCTCTCCTGCCTTCTTCGTCCACCGTTGAGTCTCGGTCTCGGTGACTCTCGTGCGGATGTTTTCCAGTTGTTGTTTTGGAGTCGGGTAGAGGAGAGGGCTGTTTATGCGATGCCGGAGGGCCAGCTGGCGTGTCCGTCGCACCCACCTAGTCGAGAGGCTCTTGAGGTGAATGTATTTGAAAGCCTGTCTTGCCCACCGCCCTTCCTGCATTTGGCAGAAACGTCGTTCGAAGCCCGGCTTGGCCCGGGCCTCTCTGGCATCGAAACTGGACCACCCCATGTCCCCCTGCACTGCCTGGTTAGGTGTTCCTCGGCTGGCTCCCAGTGCCACCCGTCCCACTTCTCTCTGGCGCACCTCTAGGCACTCACGCGTGCGGGACGACAAACACAGGACTCCATTTCCAAAAGTGAGACCCGGCACTGCCACCATCTTCTACACCGCCCGGGAGATCTCGAAACGGTTGTAACCCCAGAGGGCACTGGCAGTCGATATCCCCTTGGACCTCCTGCTCTTAGCCTGGAGCCTGGTCTCATGGTCTTCGAGGTAGTTGTGGCCCTCCTGGATGTGGATCCCCAGGTACTTGTATTGTGATACCCACGGTACTTGTTCCCCCTGGATTTTCAGGTCATCTGCCTCGGTGTCTTCTCTGTCCCCGAAGCCGATCTAATTCCGACTTCTTAGCACTGAAACTCAGCCCCAGTGCCGCCCCCCTTGTGTTGCACTCGTTCATAAGGGCCTGCAGGCCCTCCAGGGAGTCTGCCATCAGGACCATATCGTCGGCATAGATTAGCCCAGGGAGGTTTCCTCCCCCACTGGTTCCCGCCTCCGTATATTCCAGGGTGAAGCCCTCGGTGCAGTCCTGCAGTCTCTTTTCGAAGCCCGCTATGTAGAGCATAAACAGCAGTGGCGACAGTGGGCATCCCTGTCTCAGACCCTTGGTGATGGCTACTGGATGAGTCATCTCTTCTTGCCACTGTGCCACCACAGTCGTCTCCTTGTAGATTTCCTTCAGCAGGTTGATCCACTCCCCTCCGAGCCCCCGCTTTGCTTGCTGCCTCCACAGCTTCTCATGGTCGACCGAGTCGTAGGCCCTGCTGATGTCGAGGAAACAGAGGTAAAGTGGACGCCTCTCCCTCTGGGCGATCTCTATGGCCTGCGTCAGCACGAATGAATTGTCCTCAAGGCGCCTCCCCCGCCGGAAACCGTTCTGTAGCTCCCCCAGGACTCCTTCTGCCTCTGCCCATGTCTGCAGTCGGTCTCGCAGTATCTGTGTGAACACGCGGTAGAGTACCGATGTGATGAATATGGGGCGATAGTTGCCGAGCGTTGACTTTTGCCCTTGTAGATGAGTCGGAGTCTTGATGTTCGCCACTCCACTGGCACTGATCCCTCCTTCAGGATCTGGTTGAGGATCTCACGCAGCAGTGCTCTCGTCTCTGGCCCCAGTTCCTTTACCAGCCTCATTGGGATTCCGTCCATTCCAGTGGCTGTGGTTCCTTCCATCCTCTTGACTGCTCTCTCCGTGATTTTCTCTCTGCTCGGTTGCTCCTGTAGTTCGTTCTCCGTCTCCCCCTCCTCACTGTCCATCTGTCGGCTGTTCCCTGTGAACATGTCCTCAATCCACCTCTCCATGTACCGGTTGGTCTCTCTAGGATCCAGCTCCTTTCCCGTCGCATCGTCTTTGATTACCGCATCCACCCTGGGTCGGCCTGTTTGGTCCTGTACATGTCGCCAGAACTTCAGTGGGGCCTCACGTCCTGCCTCCCTCAGTTCTTCCAGGAATCTCTTATCTACCTTGGCCATTTGGCTTTGAATCAGAGCTGTCACCTCTATTTTCCTGCTCTGGTACTCCCTCCACTCTCTTGAATCCTTCTGTAGGGGTGCTTTTTTCTCCTCCTTTCGTTTCCTGATGGTCCCTCGCAGAGTTCTGTTTGCCAGTTGCCTTCTTGTAATGGCCTCCCTCACCTCCACATCCCACCATCGTTTTCTCCTCCTCTTCCTTCGTGTCGGCCGTTTTAGTTTTTCCAGGTGATCCTTCCACCACCGCATGAGGTTCCCGTACGTCTCCACCTGCCTGGTTTCCACCTCGTTCTCCAGTTTCTGTGCAATGGTCTGTGCTTCCGCTTGCGTTACGTGGTGTGGTTTCATCGGTTCACTGACTCTCTTTTCCATTGGCTTTCCTCCGAAAGTGATCAACAATCTGTTGTGATCACTTCCCAAGCTCTTGTCGCCTTCCTCGTCTACCTCCATGTAGTTCAGTTTTTCATACAGGTCCGGGGACACCAGGCAGTAATCGATTGTAGAGCTCATCCCTCTTGCCGTTCATGTCGTCTTCCCTATGCATTTGTCTTGCGAGTTGACGATTACCATGTCCAGGTGTTCCGCCATGTCCTGCAGCAGCTTTCCATTACTGCCTGTTCTCCCATCAAACTCCTCTAGGTGTGCGTTAAAGTCGCCTACCATAATGGTAGCTCTCCCAATGTTGTGATAGTCTTTTTCAATGCACTTGATCAGCTCGATGTTTGTCTCCCTGCTGTCCGCCCCCGTCCACAGGTACACAACTGCCACTGCCACCTTTCTCCCCGCCAGTATCCCTGTCAACCACATGTGCTCTCTGCACTCTGGACTTTGTCGCTGCCAGCCTGGCCCACTAAAGCATCCTACCCCCCTCCCCTTCTCTCACTGTCCTCTCTGTTTACCCCATCCCAAAAAAGCCCTTGCAATAGCGAGTACCAGTGTTGCTTGATGGGATTTTGAAAACGGTCGGTTGGATCTGAGTCCTCAACAAGCTCTGACGCAACAATCGTTCTCGATGGGAACTGAGCCGAGTTCACGACCAACGCTGACGAAGTCGTCGTGCCCAATAAATAGATGCTCAGCCTACGTGCCCAATCAATGAAGCACTCGTGTAATCGACGCAGTAGCTTTTATACACGATTGCAAGCAAAGCGACTGGCCGCCGCCATTTCTCTGCTCGTGCGGGAAAGCTCATGCGATTTCAAGCTTGCCAAAGCTATCTTCACGCGCACGTTACACGTGCTTGCACACCTGGGGCACCAGTCGTGATGCCATGCTTGCAATTGTCTATACTCTGTTTCACGAGAACTTAGCGAACTGTGGAGGCTCGGGCCCCGCGATCCAATAAGAGCGTCGGAACGAGGCACGTGACCCGACGTCATGGGAACATTTGTGTCACCACGCCACCACGCCTAATGCGAGGCGCGAGGCCCGATTGGAACCGGCTGTCGTCTGCTTGCCAAGAATCATCAGCTCCGAAACCAACCAACTTCGGATGAACGTCCACCGCAGGAACATGTCCGCCCGCTAGAATAGCGAGCACTTCGGGAACAGTTCATGAGACAACCATACGCTCAATCTAGCCGGGAATTTGCGACGGGTGCTAATGACAGGGCACAGTGCGATGTTTTGAGCGGAAACGGCCGATTGCGATCGCCGTCGATCGGTAACGGCCACGGCGCTACAAGGCGAAAGAAATCGAGCGAATACGGATGTGGCGTCACTATTTTGGTTTAAATGAAATTTAAACTCATAAATTTGCGATTATTTATTTTTTATTCTTCATATCTTCTCATTATATATGGAATCGCGCAAGTTCAAACGCCGTTAAAAGAAAAGAAAAACTCTGGAACTATCTTTTGTCGCGGGGGGCTTTGTTGCTGTGGTGGTAACGAGGCCCTGGTGGCCTCGACCATGAAGCGTTATCACGTGCCTTGCTCCGGCGCCCTTATTGGATCGCGGGGTCCGCAGCCTCCACAGCTCGCCAAGTTATCGTATAACGGAGTATAGGTGTCTAGCATTTAAGAAAAAAGGGTGGACATTTTAATCTCGCTTCAACTTGTTCTCCCACAGCGGCTACTCACAATGGGGCCGGACCTTTGGCTCGCTTGTTTCGGTACGGTGGCTCCTTACTGTGATAGTGCGCATTAGAATTCATTTCGATGAAAGTTATGAACTGCCATGGTCTACATCGATAATATTGCCACAAATCTGGGGTCGAAAAGCACAAAAAGAGGCGAATATAAAAAGAAGAAAAAATCTACTTTAGGTGATTAGTTTGCTATTCGCCGCGTTACGATCGTGCCTTGTAGTTTGTCGCGGTCGATAATGTTATTCCGAAGGAGACACTTTATTATTTCAAGCACCCAATTTTGTTAGAAATATCTTCTGTTCAAAACCAAATAAAATCTCGTGTTTTCAGAATTTGCGCAAGGGGATCTAAACCTAAAAGTCTGGCTTAGCCTCTCGCGCGGTGCTCCCGCCTCCGCCGCCCGGCTTGAGCAATTTTGTTTGGTGGTGGTGGTGGCCGCTAGTTCAAAGGCCTCACCGAGCGATGCTTTCCTAGTCTGGATCAGGAACGATGCAAAGACGCAGCGCGTGGTTCGGTTCGCGAACGTAATCGGCTTACATTCGTCTCCCCCGAAAATGATTGTCAATCCCCGAATAAGGGCCGGAAAGAGAAAATATTCCTGGCAGGCCGGTGGCCCCCCCCCCCCCCCCCCCCCCGCCCCCCCTTTTCCTTTTACTGTGAAGGATAGCGAGAGAGAGAGAGAGATGGAAATGTCGTCGGACTTTGAAACGGTAAAACCTCCCAGGCGCTCGCGGTTCGTGGTCGCTGTTACCGGAGCCGACAGTACGGTGATGATGCGGCCGTCGGCTCTTATCTTCAATCTGGCGGTTCGAAATGACGTACAGCAAGCGGCGTGAGAAAGGAAAGCGACGTCGGTGGCATGACTTGCCCAACTACCTTTACGAAATACATTCCACTGCGGTCATTTGCATTAGACAGCACGCCTGCAGCACCATATCCTCCACTGATCGGCGTGCGCAGTCAATACCATCTAGAATGATGAAGGCCTCCGAACGTGCCACTCTTCCTCCATGGAACGTCATCACAGTTGGACGGCGCCAACTGAGCAATTGGACCCGAGCCCGATGCCGAGCCTCCTTCGACGCGTTCATCGGACGCGATTCCGAGCCGAGAACTGACGCAGCACTCGTATCCAATCTGCGTCTTCGCTCGATTTCACTGTGATGACGTCAGAATTATAGTGCACAGGCATTGATTACTCTAGGTGGTGTTGGCACAACCCGCGTACGAGAGAGCGCATGCGCATCACGCTATCTGTCGCGCTTTCGAGCTACGCCGAGGGAGAGTGCTGCCGTCGACTCACCGAGATACCGGATTCGACAAGACAGCAGAGACGGCTAATCTCCGCTGTCTCGAAGGCTGTCCATTACGATAAACGGTGGCAGACACCTCTCCCAATAGACCGATGCCACCAATCGAACTGCGCAAGCGCGCGCATTCCGGAAGTATTGCCGCCGCCATGATACTTGTAGTCATTGCTCTCCGGCTTCCCGGCTGAATAGGGCTGACGTGGGCGTACATCATAGTTTGGGAAGCCCTGGTATAAGCTTGGATTCTCCTGCATGTCTGTACTTCATGAGATTCTGTTGTTTGTGACGCCTTCGTTTGTCACTAAGCGCAGAAAAGCAGTTCCAGTTATCTTATCGCTTCAGAATCGCTTTGTCGTCTGCTTCGTCGTCGTCGGCTTCTTCGTCTTCGTGAACGCGCGTGAACGCACTGCGTTCACGCGGTAGCCCCACTCCGACCGCCGAAAAAACAACGACGCCACTACTCTATCGAGCACTCCGGCTGCTCCGACGTCTCAATGAAGTTGGAAGCAAGTGAACATCTACTTCAATGTCAAAGAGCACAAAATTCGAGGGCCGATCGGCTCGGTGTAGCACCGCGGAACAGCGTCAGATGTGTCGGTGGAATACTGACCTTTGTAGTGTTCAGGCTTGGGCATAACTTTTGATCGACAATGAAGTAAGACGAGCTAAATAGACATTTCCGGGAAGCGATAGTTTTCTAAACCTCGTTTTATTCTGGTTGACAGCCTTTGCGACAGGGTACAGATGAACTGCTGGGAGATGCCTGCACACAAAGAAGGAACGATCTACAAAAGGACCGTGCCTGACGCGACAACTCGCATTTGTCAAAATGAACGAACTATGCAAGATACCTGAAAGCTTCAAGTAGAGATGAGCTTTTGTGTACAGTTTCTATTCAGTTTTATTTTGTTTGTGCAAGATCCGAACGGTAAGAGTTACCCGACGGCGAATGCTTTTTTTCGGCTGTCTCGATTGGTGTTAATACAGAATGGATCAGTAACGCCAGTCAAAATCAGGTTGTGGCATAATAGCCAACCACAAGGTGGGTCAGGTTCGTTTGCTACCTTTTTAGCGGTAAGTGTTGTACTTCTAAATTGCATTGTGCAATGTTTTCACGTTTTGTTAGAAAAGAAATGTATCTATCATTTCGAAAAAGTTGTTTTATTTCAAGTTATACATACCGTGAATCGCTGCTCTTTCTTTAGTGATTGTCCCGATTTTTTGAAGCGCAGTTGTGCTCGAAACTTGTCGTCGCAATAACAGTTACAACAACCAAAGTACATTGAGCAAAAATTGTATTAAAAACGGCCACCGCAAGGCAGTGCGGAGTTCCCGATTGAGATAGACGAACGGATATACACTCTTAATCTGGGGCCACCTAGGGAGCCACCTATAGCCGTGACAAATTAGATCCAACTTGTCACGGCAAATTTTGGGGCCACTTAAAATTGCCGGCCCGTTTGCCGTCCCTTTTTAGGTGGCCCCAAAATTTGCCGTGAAAAGTTGAATCTCGCCTGCCCGTTTTTTAGCTGGCCCGTTTTTCAGCTGACCCGTTTTTTAGCTGGCCCGTTTTTTAGCGGGCCCGTTCTCTAGGTGGCCGGTTTTCTAGGTGGGCCGTTTCTGCTGGCTATAAAAATGTCCCGTCATCTACTTCCCCGCAGAATATCTCGGAGGGTCCAGCACTGTGATCCACGAAGAAAGCCAGGCGAATGAGAAGTACAGGAACATTTTACCGTAAAAATGAATCCTCTGATGTGGCACCGAGACTGACGTCTTCTTGTGAGACGTCATGCACATAGTCACGTGGCAACTTTAGTTTTGAGTCGCAAAATATATTGGAAAATCATTACAAAGCTCAATTTGTATACTTCAGTGATTGACTTCCCGAGTGCTCTAGGAGAAAGTAAATATACAGGAATCGTTTCAAGGGCAAGGCCGATGGATTCTAAACACTTGAAAGAACAGTGGGTCCGCAGGTAAACAATCCATTTATTTGTTTAAATTAGATGCACAGCGGAAGATAGAGGTGGTACTTTGTTGCCATAAATACCACATTCCAACAACAAAATAGAAAATTATATGAAAACTTGTGTCACTTGCTGAAACATTGGTGGGAGCATGGCCGTTGCTTTCACTTGACACACTTGGTGAACTGGGACCCGCCGCAGTTGCAGGTGTGCTCTCCGATCCAAGTGTGTTGCAGTCTGCCAGAGCTTCGTGCCACAAGACGGGTCTCCGTTGCACGTCCGAAGGCCAGTTGCCTCTGTCGTCAAGGCATGATGCTGCTGCGATTAAGAATTTTCAGCATTTTATTATAAGAGAATAAGGAAGAGAGAACATGTCTAGTATCGTAATTACGTTTTAAAATTTAGCAAACAGCAGGTTTTTTAGAAAGTAGCTTGCTGGACGTTAGAGTCTATTCAGATGCTGTGTCATCGGCCACAAACATGGCCGCTAACATAACGTTTATTCGCGAGCTCTGCGGAAAACAAAATAAGGCAAAACAAATTCGCCAATTAGATAACCGCATTTGCTTTCGGCGGCCATGCTTATGTGTAGTTACTCGACATTCAAAAGCAGTCTGACGTCATATGAGTAGACCCTGTAGCTTTGGTGGCAGTTTGAAGAGTAGGAACAAAACAGTAAATTTTGACGCCACCAGGAAGGGGGGCTAAGGCTTTCCGCTTGCCAGGAAATACAAGTCTATGGCTATATCATAAAGGCTGCGTCACGAAACACCGGCTAAATCGTTCCTCGAAAACTATACGTCGCAAATAAAAAGCTAATTTTGTTTAATATGAAAATTCATAAAATTTGATGTTCGGATAATTATGGTGTCAAAGATTTTGAGTAACTTTCTGTAATTAGTAAATTTAAAAATATGGTCAGCTCAGGTTAAACACCTTGCTAAACTGCGTCAAATTTTGTAAAACAGATAGTTTGACATTTTTAAAAAAAATATTGTTTAATACAGTACATTTCCTAAATTCAGTTAGCCCAATAAAAGCTTATTCTGAGAGTGTCACCAAAAAGTTACATCGCATTACTTAAGATGTAGGCAAATGCGAAACAGTCAGGCATGCTACCTCCGACAAGTTGGAAAAGGTCAGTTTCTCCCTTAGACGTTTCAATTGCTAATAACATGAGGACAAACATGTGTGCAACTTGCGATTCGCACAGTTGCACCAACACAAATCTTTTTTATAAATAATGCAAATTCATCCTCAGCTCTCTCCCTGAAATCAGATCTAACATGTATACTTGGTCACATAATGAGTGCACACATCTAAAAAATGGGTAAGATTTCCGCGTAAGATGGTGGACAGCGACAGCTGGAATGAAGCCATCTGAGACGCAGCAACCCGAGTATGCTCTCTTTGCTCGGGCGTGCGTAGAACGTCTGCCTGTCCTTCTCGCCTCCGAACGCGTACTGATTAGAGCTCAACATGCTTTAAAGCAATCAGTATGGTACCTTTTCACTGCGGACAGCAATACTTCGTAGGCTGTGACGCGGTGGGTGGAGATTGTCCTCACATGTCACGTTTGGGCGTCTGGCGCAGGGACGCGAGTCTCCCCTGAAGGCTCATTAAGAGAGAAAGAACGTTTCGGCCGACGTCGACCTTCTCGTGAGCAAAGGAAAGTGCACACACAAGGACAAACTTAGTGTAGTAATCAAGATGTTACATTCATCATCAATTTTAGTATAAATGTTCCTTGTGTGGGCGTCCTCTTCGTTCAACGCGATCGTCGACGCCGGCCGAGACGCGCGACTATATACTTCGGACGGCAAGCTGATGAGTACCCCGTATACGCCGGGCTCTATCAGCGGACACTTCGGCGAGAGAAGTACCCCCCTATAATCTATTTACACCTTGTCGCTGTAAAATGCTGGTGGCCACTGTTGAGGCATAGCCAGCTAGCTTTCTTTGCCTCACCTTACCATAGGCTAACCGTAAGGACTGCGACTGTGACCCGATAACTTGAAACATTGTCACCCTCCACGAGTGTTTGTGCGCAGCCGAGCGTGCGTCAAACACAGAGTCCGCGCTTGTAGCCGTTATGGTAGGTCTATGCTCAGGTGAAATGAAGTAAACCTGTTTTCCGCTTTCCACCGGCGACGCCAGCTGGTATTCGAATAATATAAAAAGAGGTGATTCCAAACGTGCTTGTAGAATACAAAAATATTTGTATAGATACCTGTATCGTCCAGAACAGGCTCCGATATGTCCTCTGTTGGTGAGAACAAAAGTTAGGAACTCTTTCAACACTTGACTGGATTCCATTATTAGTCAGTGAGCTACATAATTACCCAGTCGGTTATGCTGAAGAGGACTGTACCCACAGTAACAGCACCAGCCAACTTGATCGAGAAGGGGTGGTGGTGGCACCAGACCAGCGGGCTGTGTGAAGCCATCGCATTCACATGTTCCCTCATGGTTACACCGCCCGCGTCGAATTCCTTTGATATCCTTCGACGTGAGCATCCTGAAGAATTAACTAACTGGCCCGCGGCTCCGGCGCGGACTCTAACATGTTTTCTTATCACATCACTGTGATAAGAAAACAAGCCTCACCCCGCAGATGCTTCCGATTAGATTCGTAAGTTCAAAATTCGTCGTCCTTGCACACCGAGAAGAGAAATGATTGTTATGCGCATGCGTGCCCGCTGGCTGTGCCCGCGGGGCACGTTGGGCGGCCGCAACTGCCGCCATCTAGCAGAGAGCAGAGTGTTTTTTTTTCCGCTATTATGCGCATAGCCGGCCCGTTTTTGCCGGCCCTGTACAAACGGGTCGCCAAAAATCACAAGGACGCCCACGGAGCCACCTATCTAGCCATTCGCACCATCAAAGAGGGAAGGGGCCAACTGCAGCCATGACGTTGTACACGGCTATTTTGACGGGGCCGGATCATTTCGCGGCTAAGTTCTGAAAACGTTGAACGTCACGGCTAGAGCCACTAAATGAGCTGCGCTTAGAGTATCGGCACTCCGTTCCCCGACATTGTTGTGGGCGTCGCCATATTGGGGCTTGTGCAGAGCAGACGCAACTGCAGATCGTCATGATTCAAAAGTGTGACTTCCTCAGCATTCGAATCGGTGTTAGGAAGCTCATGTAATATTGCTTTTCTCTGTCGCAGACTGTTTAAACATTTGTGGAGGACGGAAAAGCGTTTCCTGTGATTTCAGATAAAGCTTCAGATAACTGGAAACCATGAATTTAAGCCACAATATGGCCAAGTGTTGTTACTCTGAAGCGTAGCTTATTTAGTGACACTAGTCACGGCTATGGCCGTGACGTTTGCCGGCCCCAGATTAAGAGTGTACCGCTTCTGAGCGAGTGCTCAGGGAGATTCTAACGTACGGAACACTTTGGCACGCCCTACTAAGTCTCGTGCCCTGTAATTCTACCCTCTTTAGCTAGCGAGCAATGGGGGGAATATAAATTATGAAGCAAATCACGAAACAAATAAAAAAACGCTTTTTCCTGCCGCTCTTCTCCAGCTTTCTTTACCTTTTTTAAACACTCTTCGCGGGGGCTGCTTTCTTTCGGGAAGACAAAATCCGATGCCTTTTTGCCTGGTGCTGTTATTGTAGCACCATGGCACAGAACGGGTGAAGCCACCCATTAAAAACCGTGAGTAAACGCCCGATTAAAAGACTCGTGCTTACCCGAAAATTTCCAAACGCTGAGCGTACAACGCGCTTTGACGCGGCCAGGAAACTGGGGAGAACTACAGGTACCAGAATGCACCGCGGCAGCGGTGGCGTCGCGCAACTCCTGGTAAAATCGGTCTATTCAAAGGGGAAAACCTCGAAGCTACCCGCTGTCGGCGCCAAGGCCGTTTGATTTTTGCGGAGCAAGATGTATTGCCTGGTAGAGTATTTGATGTGACAGTTGATCCCAGGCATGTGGTAGCACGCGTTACATTTCGCGATAGGCTTAGAAGACAGCTCTAGGGGCCATTTTTATAAGCAGTTCAGAATTTAAGTGTCCGAAATACTTTACGTGCTTTGGACGTAGAAATATACTTTAATTTTCCGACCGCTGGACAGGTAGCCTAAAATCGGACGCGTTCGCACTTTGTGGGTTGCTTTGTTTGTGCACGCCAGTTTACATCGTGCCCAAATACACGGATAATTGACGAAGTGCAAAGCCGTTTTCAGGGAATGTGGAAGACAATGTTTGATGCGACGCTTCGAAGTTCCTACATTATTCGGTCCACCTGAACGAGTTCAAGAGGCTGTCGAACCAAGCACCTTTGTCACGTCAGGGGGCGAATCCTGAAATTGAGACTCTCTCGAGCCTATGCGCCGAGAAAGTGAGGGAGAGGAGGAAAGGAGAGCACACTGGGACGTCAGAACGCCGAGCTCTGGTTCGAATGATTAGTGGGTAGACCTAAAGCTAGCAGCCTTCGTCTCCGCTTCACTCGTCGAACGCGTTGAATTGCGAACGCCAAATGCTGGACGCCGACGTTCCGCGTTCTGACGCGTTCGACGAGTGCAGTGGAAACAAAGGCTGCTATGGCTTTATGTCCGCCCGCTAATCATACCAACCAGAGCTCGGCGTTCTGACGGCCCCTCTCGTCTCCTCCTCTCCCTCAGTTTCTCGGCGCATAAATGCAACTAAATCTCTGACGTCACACCAATGCGGTGACGCTGCTGTCGGCACTGCGCATGCGCAGATGCTGCATCTCATGTGAAGCTGGTTTCCGTGCTCGCGGAGTGCCCACACCTGTTGCGGGCAAACAACGGGTTGGTGTATATTTCAGCGAGTCAGCAGTTACAAGCGGACGAGGGAGACCTAGAAGCAGCTGAAGCAGATAAGCAGGGACAATATCTCACTCTGGGAAGCTTCACCAGAAACAAGAAATCTCTAGACAGGCTTGCCCTCTAAACAACGTTTCTTAGAGGTGAGATTCGGTTGTGTCTACGAGCAGCTCCTCGCCTCGAGGTAGAAAGACACTGACGAAGGACAGAGGTAGCGAATTGAGCACGAGTAAACGAGAATGAAAAGAAGTTAGTTTGCCCGTTGTGCAAACACATTGATCAGTTTTTCATTTTGGAAGCTCTTGTATATTTGAGAGGCGTTAGAGGGTCTTCGTTTTTCAATCAATCAATCAATCAATCAATCAAATTTACACCATTAGATAGTGATGTGGGCTGCAGAGGAAACAAATCAAAACAGTTTTGACTTGACAAGGGCTCTGCAGCCTTACAATTTGCATACGGTAACAAACAACAGCAACCAGGGAAAAACAAGCAACAGTGACATAGGATAAAAAAACACTTATATACTGTATTTGCTGCTAGGGAAAGGATTTGGCCTTATTCACAAAGAACGACAGCATCTTGTGACTGGATGTATACAGGAAACAAAATATATAAAACGGATGTATTTACAGCTCACAAAGACAGTTTACTTTTTATTTGTGAAAACAAAGTTCTCGAATTTCATTTAGATCTAGGTTTTCAATGTTTGACAAATTTTGTTTTCCAAACCTTATTTAAGACAGACGGAAGATTATAGCTTAACATTTGAAACCCATAGTTCGTGCGATTTAATGGAATTTTCCAGCGCTTTCTTTCCCTAACGTCATGAGATTTGGAAATGGGAGTTAAATTTGAAATACAAGTAAAAAATGGTTCATTACATCGAAGGGTGGATCTATATCGTGTGAGGAGAGTCTACTCATATGAATCAAGAATAGATGTTAGATGCAGCTCTTTGAGTAGAGGAGGAGTGTGTGTGTCAAAAGACATATTTCGTATTATGCGAACAGCCTTTTTTTGAAGAATATGTAATTTATTTAGGTTGGACAGGGTTGTAGTGCTCCACATCAAGCTACAGTAACTTAAACGGGGTTCAAAAAAGCTTTATATATAAGCAATTTTAAACGTCAAGGCAGTATATCTTTAAACTGGTACAATTTGCCCAGCACTTTTTAAAGTTTTTTTAGGTATATTGATAATATGATCATTCCGAGACATGTGGTTGTTAAAATAAACTCCAAGCGTTTTCACATTTTGAACGAGTTCAATTTTAGAGAGGCCAAGAACAATATTAAAATCGGAACTAACATTTCTATTCTAAGGTCTGAAAAGGACCGCTTTACTTTTGCTCATGTTAATTTCTAAGGAGTTTACTAGACTCCATATAGCTTCTGTAATGTGGTGTTGCTTTCATACACCGGTTCCTGTATCTCAGTGCCTGAAAAAAATAAGCTAGTATCATCAGGATAAATGATGAAAGAGGGGATCCTACTGATGTTAACGATATCATTTATATACAAGTTAAATAAAAGAGGACCTAAGATGCTAACTTGTGGTACTCCAGATCTGATAGGTTGAACGGTAGAATTTTGACCATTTATTACAACACATTGCCGCCGAAAATTAAGAGGATTTTATAATATTGAGTGCTACGGCACGGACTCCATAACATTCGAGCTTTTTTTATGAGAGTAATATGATCGATACGATGAAGCGCTTTAGAATAATCTATAAAAACACCTAAAATTATTTTTGTTTCTTCGAAAGGTTTTTAAATTAACTCCTTCTGTTGTAACAATGCCAATTCTGTTGATCGGCCTTTGCGAAAACCGAACTGAGAGTCTGTAATTATCGCAATTTTTTTACAGAATCTTGTTAATCTATTATGAATGATTTTTTCAAGGCATTTAGAAAACACAGGCAATATTGATATAGGTCTATAATTTGAAAATTCGTTTTTGTTTCCACCTTTAAACAAAACAATAACTTTTGCAATCTGCATTTTTGCAGGAAATACACCACTATACAATGAGGCATTCATAATATGCGTTAAAACTGGTGTCAAGACATCTAATACATAATTGGTTTGATCTGGAAATCATCTATATCAGAGGAGTTACTGTTTTTAAATGATAACATCGTGGAAAATACTTCTTGTTCGTCTGTTGGAAAGAAAAAAAGCATTGTGTTGATTTCTAGGTTTCATAAAGGCCATTGATAAAGGACTAGGTATGCAACTTACAAGATTTATTAGACACATGTTAAAAGCTTCTGCGAAAGCTTTTCCTTGTAATGTTACACCTTTTTTAGTTATTTCTTGTACAGGTGACTCAGAGGGACCATGTTTTAACACTTGGTTTAACTATTTTCACACCAGATGTGTTTTCTTCATACATGTCTCATTAAATAAATTATGAAAATATGTTTGTTTAGTCTGGCGAAGAACCTTATTCACTGCATTTCTGAATTTGTTTTTGAAAAGAGCAAGACATTCTGGCGTTTTTGTTTTAAGAAACGTACTATACAGTTTATTTTTTTAATAAATTTTAAACATTTTCTAGTTACCCATGGCTTGCGGATCGTTTTAGCTTGTTTTAATTGCCTATATGGGAAAAAAAATTTGTATATCTTCTTAAAAATATCTAAAAATGCATTATACGCTTCACCAACAGATGTAGCGGAAAAAAACCGAGTCCCAATTTGTATTTGAAATAGTTTCACGAAACTTTTCTAACGTGGCGGAATTTATGCTTCGGATCCTAATAGTCCTTCTGTTTTGATTCTCAAACTCAATTTTCTGGTTCGTTATATTATTTATCAACATGAATATGGGTAGATGATCACTTAAACTATAATCTAGAACACCAGCACTTATACAACTTACTTAATGATTTGTCACAAACACATCAAGCAATGTGGACGATGAGGATGTGACGCGAGTGGGAGGATTTATAAAATTACAAAAGTTATTTGATGTAAGTAGAATAAGAAAGTCTTGTCTGACACGCGATTCTTCGAGTAAGTTTATATTTAGGTCTCCACCAAGAAAACGTTTACATCTCTCCTCATTTGCAAAACAAAAAAGTTATTGTAACAAGTTAAAAAACAATATTGAAACATTTCCACCTGGTGGACTATAGAAAACCGAGTAAATACAGTCTTTTCTTCTGACGCAGAGTATCTCATAGTTGCGAGTCATGATGGTGTAATCCGGAACAACCTCAAGGTCTGAAAAATTACTTTGTAACGAGACACCTCCACCTCGTCCGTAATCTCGATTTAAATAAAAATGATTATATCCAGGTAGTACAAAAAAATCACAGTCATCAATATACCATGTTTCAGTTAGCATAATATTATTAAATGAAGTTTGAAAATAATCAAAAAGCAACATTAGGCTGTTTCCTTTATTCCTAGCAGATTGCATGTTTAGTTGAAAAACATCTCCACGTGGTGAATGATGTTGATTGGGGCGAAAGCTCTGGTGGTGCTGATGATACTGATTTTATTGTTCATAGGTAGTGCTGATGGTGCTTGTTTTTTTTATTGCTCATAGGTAGTGCTGAGTTCCGGGTTGCGTTTCGACTTCATTATTACTGCTTTATGGTCGGTGAAATGCAGAGCCAGTGGTTATTCTAGCGGATCAGCTTGGATCCGCTAGAAGCCGTGGGAACGCATCTTCACCGCTTAAGTCAACGGTCCATGTCAGAAAAAGAATGTGTGGTATGGAACGTGGTTCTATACGCATTTGAGCATTTGACCACAGCGCCCTCTCGTCTATCAACGTTGAGCGAATGCATGCAAAGTTTAACGCGATTATATAGGGATTTGACCGCAGCGCCCTCTCCTGTATAGACGTTGAGCGGCTACATGCAACGTTTCATTCATGACAGACAGATGGAAGGGCAATCGATGTGGGCACGAACGCCGGACGGATGGACAAGGCTAGACCGTAAGGAGCTTCGCCCCTAAAATAGTAACCCCAGCTCTTGAGTTACTACCACATCTCAGAGCCCCTTATTTGTCGCGCAGACGTGGGCGAGTGGTTAAGGCGATGGACTAGAAATCCATTGGGGTCTCCCCGCACAGGTTCGAATCCTGTTGACTGCGCAAACATTTTTTTTTTTTTAAGAAGACAGATGGGATGGCAATCGATGTGAGCACGGACGCCGGACGGATGGACAAGGCTAGACCCTAAGGAGCTTCGCTCCTAAAATAGAAAACAGCAATGTTTAACAAATCAACCTCAAGTCATCCTCATGTAGTACTGAAATAACAGAGGTGCCAACCGATTTTTTCGCCAGTATCTCGCCGTTTCGGACCCACACAAACCGCCAAAGATGTTCACGTTTTTAGACACTGTCATCCCGAGCAGTTTTTGCAAATACGGGCACAAATGCTCGTTCACAAATACTGAAGCATCCGATGGCAGATTTAGGTCGCGACACGAAATTCGCCTTTTCTTAGCCTTATCAAGGACACTGTCTCGCTTATTTCGGGTGCGTGAAACGTACAATGATGTTGCTTTTGTCGCTATCTTTAGTCGGCATCCAGGGACGTGCTTCGACGTCTGCTTTGGTTATCGGTTCACCGATCACATCTCCGAGTTTCGTTATCACCTGTTCTGCATTTACGGTTTCGTCTTTTAGAATACCTTTAACCTCGATGTTGTTGTTTCACGAGTACGGCTCGCAGTTTACTAGCCTATTTTCAGCTTCTTTTAATGCCTTGGTCAGCGCAACTAGTTCCGCTCTCATTTCGGTGTTTTCCTTCTTCAGGACAGAGTTTTCGGTCATAAGTGCAGTCATTTTCACTTTGAAAGTCTCAATTTCCTTATTTATAAAGTTCATGCTGTCCTTTATTTCAGTTATTTCCTTTAAACCGTTACGCATTTCCCGTAACTCTGTCCTGAGATCTCTTTCAAAAGTGTCCCTGAAACCCTTCAGCTCCCGTCTAATGTCTTCTTTAAAGTCACTTAACAACTTGGCTATATCTATCGTCATACATATCGAAGAGCAGTAGTCAGAGAAAACAAAGAACAACAGGAAACAAAGACACGAGAATACTTGGCAGCAGTGACGGCAAAGCAACAGCAACACAATTTCAAGTCAACGAGGGAGGTTAAAACCAACCTACAAATTTACGAGGATTCAGTACGTGGTTCCGTTGCCGCCGCCGCCGCCAAGAGAAATCCCGGTGAAGCGTGTTGTCTTTTAAAGACGAGTTTGCACACGGCCCTGGCAGCAGATGACCAATCCACAGCAGGCAGGAACTGACGCGTTGACAGGACGTATTCCAATGATGAAATGGCAGCTCCCGCCGTCAGGGTCGATCCTTGTACTTAGATAAGACGACGACGCTTTTTTGCTGCCTCAGCCTGCAAATTTACGAGGATTCAGTACGTGGTTCCGTTGCCGCCGCCGCCATATAAGACGGAAGTCGTAACGTATAGACGGGAGTCGCAACGTAGAATTTTTGATTCGCACTTACAATTTTAAAGATGACAGAGAATCAGTCGGAAATAACGACGAGCTCTAGCATTATGACATCTACGTTGGCCGAGAACTAAAATCGTCCTGACTTTAGTTTCTGGTCGTCCTGCTTTGTCCTTCACCAAAGTGAGGATTTGCGCTTTGCTAAGCCGATAACGCACTTACCTCGTTTTAAGAGCGAAATCACTAAGCCAACGTGCGTTGACGCATAGCCTCCGCTAAAAAAGATTACTGGCTTGTAGTGAGACATCAAGAAAGAAAAAGAGAAAGAGAGAGAGAGAGAGAGAGAGAAGGCGAGAGAGTCTAAGTCCGTACGTTAACTTGCCTATAGGTACAAAATCAAATTATGCGTGAAAAAAGATTAAATGTACCAAAAGCAGGCACTGAAACAGTTAGGAAATTCTGCGCAGCACAATCGATAAAATCAGCAAATGAGATCGCTGTCATATGAAAAAATAAAAATAAAAACAAATTTTAACTTAATTAGAATTTTGCAGACCAAATAAATAACAAGCTTAAATACAAACTAAAACATAGAGACACGCAACTAAATGTTGAAACAAGATGTCTGATAACTATTCATTATTACAAGGAACTGATACTGAGGAATGCATAGAAAAGGTTTTTAATGATGCGTATGAAGAGTTAATTGCTCAGACGGAAAGAGAGGCAGGAGCCGGACCAAACTGGCAGCCCTCGAAGGAGGGATCCCATATCCCGAATCTGACAGTGAGACCAAACAGGGTGTGAAAAAATCGCGGGAGTCCGTCGCCTTTCGCGGTGCTTGGACTAACGTTGAATCTGGCACGGGGACGCAAAACTAAAGTTCACGGCAACCAGAAAACGACATCGTTAGAATTGTTGTCTCTCATTATTCGATGAGGACGATAAGCTGTATGACATGAGTGAGGTAACTCGCTAATTGCGGCCGCTACAGACGTAAGTATCTAATTGATCTCAATATTTATGCCACAGAAACAACATTTCACGGTGTCTTCTTAGGGGAAATATATCCAGTGACCATGGTTAGGCCGATGTACACTCGATAGGGTCTCGTGGTAGGGTAGATATCACAAATTTCCACATTGTGCTGCAGAAACCCTATTAGTTCCGCATGATTACAATGCTGATGCAGTGATATACGTATTCATGCAAGAGCTTCTTTGAGTGTGCCTGCCCAGGAACATTTTCGTGATACTAGCAAAAGCACCCGTCCGTCAACATCTGCACGATCTCTGTGTGCAAACTCACGCGTCCGCGTTAATGGCGATTTGAACTTTCACTCACGCGGTCGATATTAGGCAAGAGTCTTTCCTTTGTTTATAATACTCTAGTCACACTGCCACCCTTAACCGCAGTTAGGTAACTGTGGTTAGGGTGCCCGACGGACACCTGTAGCCGCAGACATGTCTGACTTGGTCACACTAAACTGCGGTTAAGGCTGCCTGCGTAACTAGGGTATAACTCTGCGCGCGAAAAATGCCTTTAGTAAAACATGTAAAGATTTTTTTTTAATCTTCAATTTGTATGAAATTTCGTACATACATTCAGGCAAGGAACTAACTACTCGACCTTCAAATTGCCTCGTCCAACTCCTCGCCCCATTTTCTAAGCTATGTTGTTCCTTAGGTTGCGTCTATTTGGTGAATCATTCATATGCCTCTTGTACAGAACAGTTGTTCAAGCTCTGGAACTATGACGAAGAAAGAGTCCCTGAAACGATATAATGTCGTATTACATTTGAAGTTCATAAATAGCTTTTTGCCCAGGTGCCCGTGAGTAAACTGCCATATAAGTGAGTTTTAGACAGCGCTGGTAGATGGTGACAGAGCATCCGCTTAACCCGGCTCTCGTTTTGAAGATAGATTGTAACTCTGTTGGTCAACGTTATTCGATACTGTCATCTGGTAAAATGCTTTGCTGTTCAAGCTACATCACTCCTTCTCCACTTCTTCCAAATGTTCACACTGCGTTTTGTGCACGCTGTGGTAGTTTTCTGCGTTGTCCTGCAAAACAACTCGCAGCAGCGTGCAAAAAAAAAAGAAGAAAAAAGAGGGGCACATAAATCAGCTAGTGACTGAAGTCGGGGGGGGGGGGGGGGACTATTTTTCTTCTGTCTCATTGGAAGGTTAATCGAGTAAGTTGATCGAGTAAAGTTAGTGCTTTCTAAATAGTTTATTAGCAGTGCTTGATTCCTGAAGTTGACACAGGGCACGCACACAAGGGCGCAGAACAACGTTTTGTTTTGTGTGCGCTCCTTTTTATTTTCTTTAATATTTTCGCGGGTTCGCCGCGTAGGGGGCAGAGTTAAAAGCTAACTGTCAAAGCCCCTGCCCCTAAAGTTCAACAGCTCAAGATTTACACAATAACAATCCTACAAAACTTTACACAATTAAAAAAAAAAATAAGTCAAGGCAACAAGGAAAAAAAGTGTTGGGTTTCTCATCTATATACAGTATGTCTCACACTTAAGGCGTTATTTAGTCAGCAGCGAATAACTGGATCTTGCTGTTGGCTCTGATTATACTTTATTGATATCCTTTTAACGATTAGAACGAGATGTAGGGTTTTTAGTGCAACGGCGCTCGAACAGTGAAACCACGAGCAAAAGAGAAAGAAGGTCAAAACGAGCCTTTATTTTGTAAAATATCAATCAAAGAAAACACACGATTAGAATGTTTTGTGCAGAGCTCATTTATCTTTGTTCGTGAGTGATGTACGTCATTACCCAGACGAAGTTTTAAAAGGGCGTCAAGCTTTCAGAACATACTTTTTGCCACTCGCGAGACATCTTCGCGGTAATTCAACGGACAGTGTCAACGTTGTTTCGGCGATGAACTTTGTAACTTATAAAGGGATGAAAGGGACCACTTCACGTTTTACTTCGGCCCTAATTCCAGCAATTAGCGTTTTTGTACTCCTCTTTTTGTAGCTATTGTTGCTAATGTGCACTCCATTATCGAAAATAGGCCAACATGTTATGAGCGAATGTCAAAGCAAGCAAAGCTGCATTCGTGCACTAAACCACTCTGTTGGAGCTTACAGTGGGGGGACCAAATAGCCATAGGCAGCACAACCTCCTCTTTCTCAACGCTGTCGGAGTTTTGTGTCACAGGTACTTAACGTCCGCGCTTCTAGACTTTGGTACCAAAGAATAACTTCTGCCGAAGTCTCAATAACAACCACACATGCAAGTCAGTAATTCCAAGTTATCCCGAGTATGCCGGGCGCCGTTTGCTTGTAATGTATGGTCTTGCCAATAAAGTGATACTACCGGAACTATTATCACTCTTACTTGTAATTCGATAATCTATTCCCAAGTTATCTAGAGCAGTAATTTTGTTTAAAAAACCTTTAATGAATTTATTTATTACTTATAAGGATCAAAGGACATCACAGTAGGGGGACGCACGTAAAGATAACGTTGAAAAATATAACGTATAATAACGTTCAGACATTGAATAACAAAAAACATAATAACGTTAAAGAATAACAAAATGACTCCAGCTTGGTACTATGCAATAAAGTAAACGCCATTAAGTCAGTTATACGAGGAATAAGCGACCATGAGGCTGTGGTAAATACAATGTGCTCTTCCTGCAAAAGGAATACGATACCCTGTACAAGAGAAGTGTAGGGTATCGGAGATTACACTAGCATTGCACTACGAGAGGAGGTTACACCACACTAAAAAAAAAAAGTTATACATATTGTTATACTTGAAGCGCCCGTTCTTCATAGATAAGAATAACAGTCGCGAAGGTCACATGATGACGAGCGAGATTGCAATCAACGAAACATGCCGGGAGATACGCGGGATTGTGCATAACAACAAGCCGAGATCCGGGCTAGCTTTAACGATGCTGCCTTTATGTATAACGACCAAGGTTATTCTTAAGAAGTTATACATAATAAAGTTTTGTCATACATAGCTTAACTTTTTTTTTTTGTTTTGATACAACATGGGTGATACATGAAAACGAAGTCTTGGAACACTGGGCGCACTGCTATCTCGGCACGAACTTTTCGCGTCCGGGGGCCTGTTGAATTCGGCGAAGTGACGACCGGCGATAAGCAAGACCCTGCAAGTAAATCTTCTTAACCTTTGATTACTCGAAAATGTTCCCTTTATTAACGTTTGCATTGATGCGTGTGTCCTCACGAAGAGTGTCTCTCTTCTCTTTAGAAACGGTCGCACAACAAAAGATGCAGCCCGTCTTAGCGAACCTGGATCTTGCCGGCTCAAGTCGAGCTTTGCGCCTTCTCACTAACTGTTCAAACTATGCCTTTCTAACGCGTGAAGTCGCCGTTGGATACGCGGAGGGCCCTGCGGGATGGTGCCCCCTTTGCGGGCATCCACATGAGAAACACAGTTTGATAGGTGAGTTTCAAATTACAGTGCATCACATTCGTGGTTTTATAAGTGTTGTGATTTAATTTTTTTTTAAGTGAGAAAGGAACGTTGTTGAAGATTTTATAATTTTTGCGAGTTTGCGGGAGTTTGGTAATATTTTAATTTAAAAAAGCGCACTATAAGGGTCGAAAATCTAATACAATACGCAGCTGGTTTAAGAGGAGGAGTGAACTTCTGTGTTCATCTCGGCCGAAGTCGCTCAGGTGCATTTATTAATTTTTAGCTGAACCATACAAATAGAATGGTCAACTATGGAATACATGCTATACAGATTTTATTTCTTATGACAGTAAATTTTGTCACAGCAGAGGGCTCGCCGACATGCAGCAGAGGTGAGTGCGGTCATATATTTTTTTTTAATAACAGACCTTGCGAAGCATGCGACATGAGAGTGCCTCTCGGTTGCGCCGGACCTCGCGCATTTTCAGCGAATCTTATTCAGACCCGCATTAAAAGTTCTCACTTTAAAACCACCGTCCGCCTCTGTACTGTAAATTTGTTTATTTCTGACCACCCTAGAGCATTTTTACACTTTGTAAAAATAATGAATTTGTCAGGTATGGGTATCTAGACGCCCCATTCACTGTACTGCCGTAGCCTCAATTTGGTCATATTTCTAGCTTTCTGACTCTAAATACACAAAAGTAATGCAACATTTTTGCAAATTTTGTTAGTACTTATCAACGGCTTTAATGTGAGAGTTAAAAAAAAAAATTGAAGATGGCCTTTGTTTAAATTGAGTTTCAAAATAACTCCTAATTATTAGAATGGCCCCATTTGAGCTTTCTCATAAACGTGTTCCGCTACCCGCGACAACAGCACTAGTATTAACAAGACACAAAACAACACGCTTGCGAAGTTTGAAAGTTTTGGTATTAATGAATGCAGAGAAAGAATAAATAAAATGTAAGTATTCTGGCGGAATGTACCGTGTTTGCGATTTTTCTCTGGAAATTAACATCGTTCATACTCAATGATAAATATTTTGAGTAAATGCTCTTTCTACTTAGTTTGTGAGTAAATATTTATAGAGCCTTAGCCATGACAGCGTTTTTGGGAGAGGTGCCCAAAAGGCCACCTATGCGCAATACGCGGAAAGCGCTTCGCACTGAGAGTGTGCTTCTAATTTTTTTCCGCAAAGAGAAACATTTCTGACTAAAAGGTTAAAAGGCGCGAACTAACAGGACGAAAAAAAGACACACGTACGACACGGAGCGCCTTTTAACCTTTTAATCGATATGAACCAACTAGCCCCAACCAAAATTTTATTACAAATATTTTTTTTTTTTTTTGCAAAACAGATTTCGGTTTTGTTTTGATGGTCATTGAGTCTACAAAATATATTTTTTTTTTCGTAAAAAGTAAAAATTGTCATCGGACATATGTTCGGCCAAACTTATCAGAAAACACCCCACTACGGCATTCTCAGCCTATTAGAAAACCTCAAAGTAGAAAAGGCTATCGGACCCGATGGTATTCTGAACCATATGTTCAGATCATGCGCATACATAATTAGTTGCTACCTTCTTCTTATTGCACGCAGTCAATGAAATTTTTTTTTTTTTTTTTTTGCCTCAGGACTGGAAGCGTGCAAATGTTGTATCAGTACATAAATCTGGTGCTAGAAACAGTGTTCGAAATTATAGACCAATACCGCTGACTACACTCTAAAAAAAAGCCCGTGCGTCTTCTTTTCCGCAGAACACGTGGACAGCCAATCACTGCTGTTTGCGGAATCAGCTCAGCGAATGACAATGCGAAACATATGTTTAGACCAAAAAGCGAAGTCTGCGATGTAGCATCACGCAATGCAATTGGGACGTTTTGCATTGCTTAATGCTACATGGCAAACTTCGCTTTTTGGTCTAAACATATGTTTCGGCATTGTCATTCGCTGAGCTAATTCCGCAAACAGCAGTGATTGGCTCTCCGCGTGTTCTGCGGGAAAGAAGACGCACGGGCTTGTTTTAGAGTGTAGTGTTTCTTGTAAGATAGTGGATCATATTTTTTTTTTTACAGCAATCAGATCTCTCACTGAAATACCAATAGTTTTTTACTCTTTCCCAGCACAGTTTCCGGATCGGGGTTTCTTGCAATACTCGATTAACTGAATTTCCGCATGACCTAACACAGTCGATGGATAATATATATAAAAGAAAAGTTTCCAGCATTTTCTTGGACTTTAGAAAATCTTTCGATACAATTCCGCACCTTTTCATTCTGCAGAAATGAAAAAAAAAGCTGAATATTGATAGGAGCGTGTCGTACTGAATTTCAACTTAATTTAGCGAGCGTAAACAATGTGGTCTTATAGATGGAGTACAGTCGGAACCAGTAGATGTTACTGTCAAACTACGACAAAGTTCAATACTAGAGCCCCTCCTTTCTTAATTTTTGTAAATGACATTTCAGAGCACACTTTAAACGCTTTTTACCTTTAACTTATGGTTAATGTATTTTAACCAAGCGGGCGTGTCAGAATCGTGCTCTGTAGGGTTGGTTTCAGTACTCAATAAAATATTTAAATCAAGATGTGTTTAAGAACGCAGTATTTTGTCATTTTTTTGTTTTTCAAAACAGAATAAAACCGCTAGACAACGTTATACAGTCAAACGCCTGTATAACGAAGCGTGTGGGACCGCGATAATTCCTCGTTATACGCGTTATTTCGTTATATCCGTCGCGCACTTTAATGACCCCAATAAAGCAGCCTGTACAACGCATGCTCCGTTGTACAGGCTATTTCGTAGTAGAAGCGTTCGTTGTAGCGGCGTTTGACTGTACACTGGAGTCAAACATTTGACAAATATATTGCAATCTGTTATCAAGGGAGGAAAAGCGAATTTCAACTCTACAGTATTTCCATTTTTTTTAAATGCTTTCTAGGGTTGTTTTATTTTGGCCTGCTCTGAAAATACGTCTAATTGCTCGCAGGGTTCCTTGCGTATAAGCCAATCAGTTTGACTTTTCAGAAAATGAAAGCCTAAATCCAGATCCAGGAGGGCCACCCACAGTTCCGGAACTTTACGTGGATTAGTGAAATTAAAGTGGATGCATAGACACGCGTCCAGAAAAATGCTAAATATACGCAATGATGACAGTAAAGGATAATAAAGTGACTGAATAATTATGAAACCCAAAGGAAGGCGAGTTACGAGGATATGATCACTGTGCAGTCATTCAGATAACCCATAACAATGCCGATGAACAAATGATGAAGCAAGAACATAACTTAAGCTACGCCTTGCGTTTCCGGTGACTGAATTGGCAACTTTCAGCAATGCTGGTACCGCGGTGTGTGAATCGCGCTCCCTAGCTCCTGGGTGATAAGCGACACAACGACGATGCACGCCTTACGCCTTCTTGACATGGAAGTAGTAAGTCAGCCCCTGATATCGCTCGTAGCTGACAAAATTAGAATCACTTACGCGTGGCATATCCCATCTCGTACTGCTGTTCAAACGATGATAATCCAGATGACAGACATTTTGATAGGCATCACGTGCGCCCCTGTACATTCTAAGAAACTTCTGCGCTTATACTTACCCGCAAAACACTTTTAGAGCCAGTCTCTGCGATCTACGAAATCAGCTCAGCGAATGACGAGGCGTAACATCCGTTTAGACCTCAAAATTAAGTCTGCGCGGCGGCCTTACGCAATGCAAGCATGATGCTTTGCATTGCGTAATGCCACAGGGCAGACTTCATTTTTAGGTCTAAACGGATGTTACGCCTCGTCATTCGCTGAGCTGATTTCGTAGATCGCAGAGACTGGCTCTTTAAGTGTTTCGCGGGTAAGTAGACGCGCAGGAATGTCTTAGAGTGTAGGTCGTGAAAGTTGCGAATACAGTGTGTGACGCGCGCTTGTATTGCTAGCCGCCAGAATTAGTTTATATGTATATAAAAGAAGACATAACTTGAACGGGGTTGCTACAAGCGGTCCTTAATTTTTTGTCATCAGTTCTTCTAGCGTCACATCAGTAGAGTTTTTTTTCCTTCAGTTGTGTTTCTTTTCAGTTCCACTGCTCACAGCACTACGCAACTGTCTCCTCTATTAATTAGAAGACCAACGTGTCCTCTCACATTTAGAGCTTTTTTATGATAATATATTAAAGGGGCGATGCAACGATTTTTGTATTTTGCGCAAATACCGGTTAGAACGGATCCCTGACGTTAATGACCTGTGAAATACTCGTTTGTTTTTCACCCCACGCAATAGGAGGTAAGAAATTAAAAAAAAAAAAACGAGCAGCGTTCACCCCCTCAACTCGCAGCCAGAACAAGCGGCCACGTGATCTGGAGCCGAATATATGCCGCCAATGTTGATCATAGCCATGCGCTGGGGTTGGCAAGGCACAGGACACGCGCTGAGTTTCAGACATTGTTATGGTTCGGCTGTTGTCGTCATTGCAGCGATTGGACACGGGCCACTACCCGAATGCTTCTCGAGCGATCGATTATCACGAGCCCAAATCGAGTGTCCACGCCATGCTCGGGTCCAATCTATGAGCCGCATTCAAATATCGTCACTGGGCGGTACTGCTACCGCCCAGCTACGTCATCAGGTTTTGCAAAGGAGAGATTGAATGAAAACACTCGGTTTTGTCCTCGAAATTACAGCGCAACAAAGGAGTTTCTTGGTCAGTGGCGTTGCGTGCGAGTATCCTTGAGTACCAGTAGTGCCAGTAAGCTCGTGTAAAGTGAAAAACATCCCAATTGAATATCGTTGCACCGCCCCTTTAAACAACACCACCATCGCCCGCGCGAACTTAGCAAGTGTCCAACAAGAAGGTCCAGAGCATCTCACGTGGGAGTTGGTACCCGCTGCCGAGCTCTATTCACTCTTTCTCGCGGGAGTTGAAACGTGGTGGCGCTAGGGTGCAAATAGTCCCCAACGACTTGTTCTGAACTAGACGGTGGGTATTCGCAGTATTTGCGAAATCAAACATACACGCTATCTTCTGGAAATGACCACTTATAGCACAGTCGGACTTAATTCACTCTTAGGATAAGAGAATGATGAGTCAACAATTAGGAAATATACTTAAACCGGAAGTGTGTCTACCCCTTTAGACATTCTGGAACGGCAAGCTCCATAACGTCTCTTCTTTGAGAACGGAGTAGAGCTCCTCTTTCGAAAAACTTATAAAAAATAAAAATAAAATGGCGAAATCGCTGTTTTTAGAGTTGGTCTTTGGTCGATAGGAAGACGAGACTGTCTCTGTTGCAGCGTCACGTTTCGCTTCGTTTTAGTTCCGTGACAGCTGGGACGCCTTAGCAGTGTGCATTGCATCGATCTGCGAGCGCTTCTCTTTACATCCACCCCCCCTGCCCCGACCCCAAGAATCAAATATTGTTCTCTTGTTTTGTTTTGGTTTGCTTTGCCGTGTCACTGTGCGCATTTACTTTGTTTCTGTCGACGTGGGTTGCGGGCGCTGTTGTTCCAATCAGTTCCGCTCGGCTACGACCGAGAGAGGAACGAGTGTACTTTGCGGGCGATGCCTTTCCGCTAGCAGGGAGTCCGCCAATGACCTTGTTTTGTCCAGGGGATAACCTTTCAGCATTGGTTCCGGACAGTCCGCCTTGACAGACGCTAGTGGCAGCTCCTTCGTAGCTGTTACTACAGTTGAACGCCTATTATAGACCTTTGCAAAAATCGCCTTCTGCGCGCTGCCATCTTGACTGCTGTGCTGCGAAACGCCTTCTGAGCATGCGCTGTTGCTCTGCTGTGCTGTGTGTCAGACGCTGCGCATGCGTCGACAGCTCAGTGACTCAGCATTTTTCGCCCGGGTGATAAGCGATGCGAAGGTCTATACTCCGTTTCGCTCTAAGTTCTGACGCAGACGACGCTACAATCCAGCGGAGCCAATCAAGCAGTACCGAAAGTATATCATCAAGGCGCTCATTGCTTTTGCTTTTGTGGGTGCAATCACCCGCTAAACCAGTCGCGCGCAGAAAAAAAGTGCTAGATCGCGGCGCATCCATTGTGAGTGATGGGTTCAGTCGATCATAGCAAACGAAGGATCGCGCGTGCACAAATAATTGCCTACTGATCTTGAATAACAGTACCGACGAGATAAGTTACGTTTCGTTCGTTTTAAGTCCAAAATGTGCTCTTCCGACAAAAACTCGGGCAGCTTCGCAATGCCTAGGCTGGATGCCGTCAGCCGCGGTGCTGTGTTTGTGTTTTTTTTTTATCGAAGCTATACACTGATCTCTGGGGCTAACAATATAAAAAAAAAATAGTTTATCATGTTTTTCACAGCGAACGCGATACAAATCTCGGCTCTGTTTGGCGTAAAATCCTCATGATTTGGTACGGTCATGTGTCTAGTGGTCAAAATTGTACAACATGGCGGCAGCCAGGGAGGGGCTCACTTTTGCTGTTTGTAGCAGACGTAGCAGACGCACAAAGGCCATTAGCACCGTGATGTTGCCCTTTTGGCGCTCCTTGGTTGGCTCCATCAGAGCCGTATATTGAAAGAGTTTGACCAATGGGAGGAGCCGGCGAAAGTCGGGGTGGATCGGCGAAAGCTTCGCCGCCGACTTCGCCGCGTATTCGCTCCGTGATGATCCTGCGAAGTAAAAATGTTCGAGATGACCTCGAAGGAGCCGCCCACCGTGGCGCGTGTATTTTTTAGAGCGCAGCTCTTAGGCGCCCGTTTTCGGCTTGAGCGGCGTCGGCGTCGGCGTAACCGCGCGGTGCATTATGGGAAATGTCCCATAATGCACCGCGCGAGCCCCCCTCCCCCCCCTCGGGGTCACGTGACCCCGGGGGGGGGGGGGGGGCTCGCGCGGTGCATTATGGGACGTGACCCCAAGGGGGGGAGGGGAGCTCGCGCGGTGCATTATGGGACATTTCCCATAATGCACCGCGCGTTCCCCACCCCCCCAAGGTCACGTGACCCCCCTTCTGGTGTCACGTGCCCCCCCCCTGGAGGAGATTGAAGAATGAGGGGAGGAGGAGGAGGAGGAGGAGGAGGGGTATACCCTCCCCTGAGTACCCTTCCCTCCTCCTCCTCAAGAGCTGCGCTCCAATTCGGCGTTACAGGAAGTTGTAAACGGCTTTCACTTTTTTGTTTCTGGATGAGGCTGAAAGTACATCCATGAATAATTATAAAATATTGGTGGAAATAGGGAGCTTCGATGTGCTGAGCCCCTTTACTAAGCCAGAGAAGGTGTCATTGACGAGATAAAGTTTTCTGAAACGTAAGGCAAAACTGCGGATGTGGGGAGCGCGTTCGGGGTTGGGTCAAAATTTTCACTAGCCGTCCGTGTCCACGGTATGCACCATGGTTTTCACCGTTCACTCGGTCGTGGCCGCGGCTGCAACTGCAATCACAATAGAGATGGAGTGCATTCTGAATGTCGCTATAACGTCAACGTCACGTGCTTTGCCCTTTCAGTTGCGAAGTGTCGCAAACTTCAACTCTAGCGCGCTGAAATGAAATACTTGATTACATCCTTACCTACAAATTGCGATTGGAAGATATAAGTTAAGCTCTTGGCCTCTGCTAGGGGAATATTCGTGACTAGTGGTTTGTCGCAAGAGCCGTCAATCAACGTGCTTAAGATCACTGAATCATGTTCGGCCAATGAAGTGCCCTTAATTTCGCCCTATTCCTACACTGTAAACTTTTTTACACCCTTAAAGGTGTAATGGTACTGAAAACACCCTTCTAGCACCCTCATTTTCAACATGAAGGGTGTTAGAAGGGTGTCCCATACGACTGAAACACCCTATTTACACCTTTACATAATGAAAGGGTGTAAGAAGGGTGTTAGGAGGGTGCAAGAAAGGGGTTAAAATATAAGGGTACACCCCATGATGCCGCCAGGGGTGTAAGGGTGTTTGAAGTTTGGTTGTTGAAAACAACCCTATTGAAAAAAACAGTATGATTCTGAACCCGGCATACCCGAATTTGAACTGGGCAAAATGGAAATCGAACTGAATAAACTGGCGATATAGGAAAACAAACTGGCCGAATTGGAATATTAACGAGCCAAACTGGCACATAAACCTGCCAAACAGGCAGCCGAACTTGCCAAACAGGAAGCCAAACTTGCCAAACAGGAAGCCAAACTTGCCAAACAGGAAGCCAAACTTGCCAAACAGGCAACCGAACTTAAGAAACAGGAAGTCAAACTTGCCAAACAGGCAACCGAACTTGAGAAACAGGAAGTCAAACTTGCCAAACAGGCAACCGAACTTGCTAAAGAGGGAGCCAAACTTGCCAAACAGGCAACCGAACTTGGTAAACAGGAACCCAAACTTGCGAAACAGGCAACCGAACTTGCTAAACATTAAACAAAACTTTTCAAACAGGCAACCGAACTTGACAAACAGGCAGCCGAACTTGAAAAACAGACAACCTAACTTGCCAAACAGGCTAAACTGAGAGCTAGACAAATGAAAGTCATAGCGGAACTGGTCCTACTGGCATTCAAACTGTTCAAAATGATGACTGAAGAGAAGAAAAAAAAAAGAAAAATATTTTTTTAATAATTGTTTTTAAGGCTAGGTGGCGCAAACTACCCCTTTAGCGAAAACGAGCGTAATAAAATTATACTCGACATACTTCTAGTATACTATAAGGCAGGAAGTGTGATAGAATATTACAAAAAGTATATGGCACATGGGAGCCTTTCTATGATCCAAGTATACTTGCCAAGTATGTTTAGATCACAAAACTAGTAGCGTACTCCAAGTACGCTCTAAGCAACCGTAGACACTTCAAGTATAATTTAGGCGCGCCATTAGTATTATTTAGGATTATAGAAGTAGCGCACTCCCGATAAACACGGAAGCGTCTTCAACGCACCTTCAAAGCGTGCGGCATCTATACACTCGTAATCTGGTTCCACTACGGTTCCAGTTAAGTTCCGCATAAGGCTGGCGTTCCACTAATTTTGACCAAGTCCCATGGCAAATTTTTAGATATCATACGGTTTTAAGTGGACGCTTGTTTTTTTCTTTCTATAATTGATTTCTTTTTTAGATGGACCACGTGCATTTAGAGCAGGCTGATCACCTGTACCGTCTAAATTTTTTCCAGTTACTAAAAACTTGTTCCACTAAAACTCTTCGCAGTCTTTTTTTTAAAATTAATATGCGACTTTGTTCCACTTATGTAGTGAGTTGCGGAGAAACACCCCAGAAAGGAAGGGAGCGTTCGTTTTGCAAAATTAAGTTTTTCTAGTGAAAATTGCATAAGTTTTATGTCGCCTGCTATACGGGCGCAAATCGTTGTCATACCACATTAAAAAAAAAAAAAATTATTTGGTTGTAGCAGAATTTGAACTGTAGATACTGTAATTGAACGGATCCTATTGGTAATCAAACTGCTGAAATGTAAACAATCAAGGCGTCGAACTTCTTGAAGTACGTTCGAAGCGCGATATTTAGAAGAGCAACAGATGTTCGCCGATTGGCCGTGGTGTGGCCGATTGGCATCTGTCTGGAATCACGACCATCAATAATAGAGCTCAATCAATCAATAAACTAGTGTTTACTGCATAGTTAAGGAAGGACTACTGGACTTCGCGCTGGCATATTTCAATAAAAATAATAATAAGTCTTCTTGCTGGCGTAGTTCAATAGAACGCGCAAACACAGATGCTTGCTCGCGCGCAGACATGCGCACATACACGAGCGCGCACACACATGCACTCGCGCAAACGCACGCACGCACGCACAAGCACAGACGCACGCACACAGAAGCACGCGGACGCATCCACACGCGCACACGAACCCGGGCGCATGCGCGCACACACACGCACGGATGCAAATACGACGAACGAAGCGTTGGTTGAAATAGTTTCGGTTTCGGTTTTTACACTTCAAAAGAAAACCTAAAGTTTAAATAAAACACGAGATAGACTAAATCTTCGTTATTTTTTTTACAAACTTATTATAGTGACATTATTATTAGTAATATAATATTATTTTGCTTCGTTTAGTTAAAAGGAGAAGAAACTTTTGAAGATTGCGGAAGACCATCGCTATCGCAATCAGCTCCCGTTTGGACGTTTGGCTGTCGTTGGCAACGTTATTAACAACTCAGTTCTGGAACTCCGCTCCGGAGGGGGGTCCCTTTGCGTGGCGCCTGTTAGAGGTCGCGCACTCCGCATTAATACTCGCTATCATCATCATTGACGGCGCGGTTCTGGCCTTTCTTACGGATAACAGCAGCAGACAACTTTCAAATTGTTTCTGCTGCTGTTGGTAGTCACATTTTTACTTTTTACTGGCGAAAGGGCAAAAACTAACCCAAAACCATGTTGAACCTCGAGAGGAGTCGGGACTCAAAAGCAGCCGCGGAGCAGTAGCAGACGAAAACGCGTGGATTAATGCGCCGGCAGCGCCACCTAGCTGCAAAAAAATCGGACACGGTTTCGGACCCCCTCCAATGTACAGCGTCTATGGGAAGTTCCATAACTGAGTTGATCTAGTAACGGTGGTCGTTGGGGCTCCAGAGGCTTCGAAAATCGCTTCCTTTATTTCGTTTTAGCCGTTTTAGCAGGTATTTTAGATATCTGCCTTACGAATATCATGTTCAAGAATGCCCAGCGATGACTGAGAGCTGAGAGACGCTGCGTCTTACCATCGCCCGTAAGTTGCGGACGCTGCTGCAAGCGCCGGTGAGTAACTTTCTTTTGTTTCTGCAAAGTGCGCCGCTGTTTCGAACTTTGTCGTGTACCATGTGCTTGTTAAGCTATGTTTGATTCTAACAATGCTTCTGGCCCATGTTATTTCGTTATTTGAAGAGCATACCTTCTTCGAAACCTATGGCTCGCTCCGCAGAGCGAGACAGATTCTCGTGTGGCGGAAGTTGGAACTGAGCCTGTTCTTAGCGCCGTCCGACGACGTTCGTCCGACGACGCTTTTGCGGAGCGTTCAAGTGCAGTCTGACGGCAGTTTAAGCAGTCACAGGTCATGCTAGTTCTGAAGGGTTGTCCCAACAGCCGCCCGCCACCGATTCGTTTCGTTAAGCGGGAGCGAGAAAAACGTTACAAGAGCGAGCAGCATGATTTCTTGCCAATGCTTACGCCTGTGCCGTAGAGACGCGCGGTCTTTTCGCGTATGCCGAAGCGACACGCTTTCGAAGTTTACCATTGTGTGATGCAAATAAAGTGAGTTTGGATGTCACGTTTTTCAGTGGCGGCGAAAGCCGCTACAAAACGAGTACCTGGAAAGGCGAAAACATAAAAAAAAATGCGAAAAGAACCTGGATATTCGATGGAGTTGAAATACCACCAACGTACCGACTCGCCCAGTCATTCTTTCTGTCAAAGGATAATAGGCAATAATAATAAATTAAATAAATGCCAACTTTTAATTTGTTACAAATTTGTAAAGCTCTATTGCTTTTATGATATCAGGCAATGTGTAAATGTATAGGATAGTTCATAGCAACAATTTATGTCCCACCAATTATATTGTACATTTTTCTCGAAATGCTCGAAGTTGTATAAAAAATTGCTCATCATAAATTAAGCCGCACCACTGAATGTACAATAGCGTGTGACTTTTATGTGTGTTGTCAGCAAAAGAAAAAGATGCATTCAAAAAGGGTCAATTATTGTGTTTCCCCTCTGTTAGAGCTCCTGTCGAATATACGCAAAACGTGGGTGTCCGCGTCTAAAAAAGTGGAACTGACATTTCCCGCAGGGCTGGCAGGCCTGACTCAGTTTGGCTGGCAGCTTGCAGCCTATGGGAACCTGGGGAACTACCACGAGAGCGAGAGTGATGCCCACCCTGCACTTCCTCAACGATGGCATCATAAGAAAGGGGGGAGCTGCGGGCAAAGTGAATGCAATGGCAGGTGGGTCGTTCCAATGAACCTCTATACAGATGACACCAAACAAAAAATCGTAAGAAAATTTATTATTAAAAACAGAATGCGTATCGCACGGACAAGGAGGAGGAGATGAACACAGCGCTTGTTGTGTTTGTATCCTGTTTCCATATTCTTCAGAATTTTTTTTTAATAATTGGCTACCAACTGGTCCAATCATCAGCACTAGCCAACAAAAGTATGCTGCTATTTTTTTACTCTGCATTGACACCGTCCTTACAGTTGAATGCTACAGTGATGAACAAACAAACAAAAAAACAGGGGTGCAAGGCAGGCAGGCAGCCAGGATCTTGATTCGGTGGCGCCAATCATGAACTGCCGTATGGGGGATGGGTAGAGCTTCGTGTTTTCAGAGTTTATTTTTCGTGAGATTCGGGGAGTGTTTTTTGGAGTTTATTTTTTAGCAAAAATTCGGTGTTTCTCGAAGGTTATTTTTCGTGAATCCCCAATTCTCCGAAATTCGGAGATTAATTTTGCAGTGTTTCCTATTAAAAATAATAAATAATAACCGGATGCAAACATATGCCAGATAAAAAATAAAATACACTTGTATCAATTAGGATTTCTCCAGTTGAATATGGCATTGGTGTCATTGCCAATACTAATGTGTCCCGCGACAAAAGTTGCACACATGTGTGGCTACAATAAAATTCGATACCTTAAAATTAATGAACTGTCGGAGGTAGCTGCAAGGAAGCTCGTAGTCATCCCATCAATCTATCCCGGAGCCATGCGAGGTGGAGTGCTTAAGGATGTAATAGAGACGTTTCAACTGCCCCTCTTCCGTATTCTATACAATCTCTATGGTCCATAGCTTTCACTGTTACCCCCAGAAACATACCCTCTCCTTTCTCTAAATCCCGAATCCCATGGCCCAAACTGGAAACCAAAAGAGTGGCTTTGGTCGTGACACGGATGGTACGATGACCTGTTTCCCTGAACCAACCTTGATGAGACAAGCCGTAAGACCTCTTTTGACAACGGTTCGAGGCTTGAAAGATAATTATGGTGTCATTTTCCCAGAACCATTAATCCTGTGTTGCTCAAACTGTAAAAAAAAAAAAAAAATCTTTTTTTTTTTTTTTTTTTTTTTTGGGGGGGGGGGGGGGGGGTGGCAGGGCACATAACAATTCGGAGTGTATTGGATTAATCCGAATTGACAAAAATTTTACCGGCGGGTGTTTTTCAGATTTTTTCGGATTTATCCGAAGACCCTAAGTATGGGGGAGAGGAGGCCCCAGCAAAATGGAAGACTTCGGGAAGGGGGGAGGGGATGACTTTCAACTGGAAAGTTTTCAGGCATTCTAAGGGTATTGTTGGTTCTGCACAGCCAGGAGCCTGGTTTAAATGATAGAAATTAATCAATAGATCTCCACCTTTTCCGTGTGCTCTAGCATCAGCCCCGTTCCTTGTTCTTGTGTCAGTGGCAGCTCCATTCCTTGCTTCTCCCACCCCCGCAGCGGCACCCCCTCTGCCTCAGCACCTTTCTCCTGCCCCCGCAACTGTCCTCCCTCTGAATCAACGCAACATCCCACCCCCGCAGCGGGTCCCCCTTCTGGATCGCCCTGCTCCCACCCCTGCAGCAGCACATCCTCTGGACCAACACCATGCTCCACCAGCAGCCCTACCGGCCCTGGAAATCTTGGTAAACCGAGCCATCAAAGACTAATGAATTGAACTGATATCAGTGTTTGTTTTCTCATAGAAAGCAGTTAGGTAGGCTGTCATCCAAACTTCTCGTGTCGTGGGAAATGCTAATTTGGGACACAAGCATACACATTAAAATATTGCCCTCAACTAGTTCCACTTTGAAGTAAAACTAAAAAGCGCTAATGTTGTGTTTGCACTAACAGTATTGTGCAGTGTACACATTGCGACACTGTTAGCACAAACACGACATCGGCACATTTTCACATTTTACTTCTAAATAGTATTAGCCAGCACAAAATTTTATCGCTTACAATATAGAACTAAATGAGCTCTTTCCGTAGCTATAACAACTTGGATGACATCCCTTGGTTTCCAAGACAAAAACTGGAAAAAACGGCGATCGCTTGTTTGCGCTCTGTACATAAAAAGCAAACAGATTTTGTGTGTTTCTATTGTGATGGGCTTATTAAGTGGCTTTGTCATCTGAAACTTCTAACAATAACTAGCATTTACTCCCTTGTATTAAAACAAAAACAAGCGTCTTCAGAACAGTCTTTAGTGTCACTTTACCCAAAAGCGACCGAGGAGCAGCATGCACATCACCAACACACGTGGGAAGCCAGCACTTGCGATTAGCTGTCGAGCACCGTGTGTAGTTTGGCCAGGTTGTGTTGTGTATGATTATACTTCTGAAATTTTTCGGATGCCTAGAGCTCTAAAATGAGCTATCACCAAAAGCAATCTCAGAAACCTCCTTTAGTGCCCCTCTAACTTCATAGCTGCAGAATATTGTCCCCACATACAGTATATAGTCCTTTCCAACGTGGAGTTGGTCGTAATCCCAAAATTTTAAGTTGAATGGACTTCGCCTTGAACAGGCTATAATTTTGCTTTACGACAAGTACTTGTGAATCCCTAGTGTGTTTCTGCAAATTCTGTCTGAAAGAAAGTTGTCGATTTCAT
>JABSTQ010005147.1:0-20207 GCA_013358835.2 Ixodes persulcatus
GGAAGGACAAAGAAGATAGGTTCAAGAAGAGGAAGATGCAATGACACCATAGTTGGTAGTCCACCAGTATCTCAATCTCTGTCTCTTTCTTATCTCTGATTTTTACATCTTTCTTCTCCCAAGTTCAAGCTGGCTCTATCGTAGTTATGTACCAACTAGCTCAACTCAAGCCCGTAACTCAACGTTTTTGTTATCTGAGTGAAATGGCTGCCCTACAATCTCCTACAAAAAGCGTATATGATGTGCGCTAATTCTAATATTTAGTAAGAAAAAAAAGAACAATAAATGTGAGTAACCAACATTTGCATAAAAGGTTATGTTTATTGAAAGTTTTCTAGATTCTACTGGAAGCACCAGAACTGCATTCGACTGGTAGCGGTAACATATTTTCATTGGATTAAAATATCGCAGCGATGACCATGAAAGTAATGCCGTTTTTTCTAAAGCCGGGCACCATACTCATACATCATGCAAAAGAACAGCATGCAGACACGAGTAACAGCAATATTTGTGGTTCGAATGCCCAAGTTTCCTTTTTGAGCTCTTGACATGCGGCATTGGAAGCACGCATCTTGAGGATACTCGCTTTCGAAGTTTCGGGCTGTATTTAGTCCCATCTCTAAACCTGTCGTGCACTACGGGTGTTACTCGAGGAAAATGAATATAGACATTTTCATGTCAAAACGCCACAAGGTTAGGCTAAGTCGTTGACGTCCCAGAGAACTTTCGGTTCATAGAAATGATGAACAAAGCCGTGTTTGTAATGTCGATGAAATGTTTAACTATCAACTCTCCTGGGGCCCTATGCTAAACGGCGGACCAAGCGTGCAAGCGTGCAAAGACCGGGAAAAACGTCATGTGCATCAATTTGTCAGCGCCGTGCCACTGTCCAATAGCAGCAAACAGCGTTGTCCTGGTCCCTTGGTCCCGCCGTGTAGCACAGTGCCCAAGAGAACGTCAAAGGAAACACAGAAGCACCAGATACGCTCAAAGTTTTCGAATATTTTGTAAATCAACTTGTGTCCTTCTAGGACATTAATTGTATTTCCGTAGGCCCTCTTTAAATCTCCAACGTTGTTGTCCACGTAGCATTTATGCTTTCTAGCACTGGTGATATAAGCAGCACGACAGGCTTGCAAAGGCGGAGCAACAGGAAGTGTCTTAGGACGCAAGTGGTTGTTCATGTTTGCAAACAGCAAAATGGCCTATACGGTTCCAATAGACTCTTTCCAAAAGTCAGCCTACCCACCCCGTGCAGAGCCAAACCCGACGCTCTAATGCGGCACTATACTCCGTTCACCCTTAAGGTGAGATTAGAAGCTCCGCCTTCAATGCTAGTTTTCTGCCCTTGCTAACACTAGCGTGAACGCGCACGTACACGCAACTAAAGCACTGTGGACGCCAACGAGCTCGCGCTGAAGGCGGAGCTTCTAGTTTCAGCTTAAGGGTAAAGGAATATTCACAGCTTCTCCACACCAGAAAGAGCGAACGTCCTCAAAAACATAGAGCAGAAAGGGGAGTATAATAATGGTCTCACTTGTACGTTTAGAGATCCTTGAAGTTGGCGCACCTCAACGGGTGACCTGTGTCTCAACTGCAGATGAGAAGTTTAGTCAGTGTAGTACAACCGCTAACCTGGGGTTTTTAACGCGCACCACGCATTAGTGATTACACGAATGCCTGCCGGTAGGAACTCATCCAGAATCGAAATGGGCAGGGGGGTGGGGATCGAATCAGGAGGTTCCGCAGCCCAAGCTTTCGCTGCACGCTCTGAGCTGAGTCGCGTCAGCCCACTCGGACACCGGCCCCCTACAGAAAGGGGAAAGGTGTATGTCCTTTTACATCACCTTCAATTCACGTAATCAAGGGTGCTTTATATAACCGAGCATGATGTCCTATTACCGCCATTAAAGCGACAATATGGAGCTTTTGAGACTGCCACAAGGTGACTAACTTTTAAAAAGGGTCTATCAGAATCTGGCTGAAAGTCATTGGGAAGCCTGGTGGTTAGTAAGCGTTACTGCTTGACAGGGCTGGCGGAGCAAAAAACAAATGTGTGATAAAAAAACGGACACCCCGCAGTGTCGTTCAAGATAGGTGAATTGTCGCGACCCCCAAAAAAACGAAGCACGCACTCCAAATTTTTATAAAAATTTACTAACTAATAGGTCTACGATGATACCAAGCATGTTTCTAATATTACCTTAACCTTCATTTTTAAACATATCTCTATATATATATATATATATATATATAACTGGGAAGAAAAAAAACCCTTGGTGAAAACAGCAACAACGGACGATTTAATCTTCGACGTTTCGGCCGGAGTCCTGCCTTCGTCAGAAAGAACTTTTACAGATGAATGCGGGTGGTATTTATACAATGCTACGGTCGAGTCCAAGTTTCAAAAACGGCGGGATGACGGTTGGAGTTTCCAAAGAAGCGTAGGAAGAGTTCCAGATGGGCAAACGTTTATACAATGCTACGGTCGGGTCCAAATTTCGGTGGGATGACGGCTGGAGCTTTTGTGAGAGAAAAGCGTAGGGCACTTCGTATCCGGGTGAAGAAGCTTGACGGTCGGGGCCAAGTTTCAAGGACGGTGAGATGACGGTTGTAGCTTCTTGAGAGGGGGTGCAGGGTGAGTTTGTGTCTGGGCGGGCAGGGGTGACCTGAACGCTAGCGTACAATAGAAGAAAGTTAACGCGCAAACTAAAGTGCTGTCTAAAAAAAAAAAAAAAAAAAACGGCACGGTCATTTGTGTTGTTTCGCGGGGCATGCATGAGTCAGACCTGGAAGAGAACAATGTTAAACCTAGAAACAAAAAGAAAAGAAAATGAATATCAAAACCTGGAAATAAAAGAGAAAAGTTGATGGTCCAGTTCCGGCCACAAACACAGTACCAGTGCTAACAATAAGGTCTGGGACCTGAAAAAATGTCCCCTCATCGCTGTTGCTATTCGTCTGTTAGCATTTTAATCGATGCCAGAGTACCGGGGCTTTCATTTATTCCTCGTTTAATTGTGTTTAATCGGTAAATTAGGTAGGATTCACGCTGTTCACGTTCGCGATTTGATTTAAATCCAGATTCTAGGAGCGTCACTGACAATTTATCAAACGAGTGTTTTGGGAGAGCGAGATGTTTGGATAGAGGCAATGTCGGAAGATTTATTTCGTGGGATTTGTGATTATTAAAGCGCAGTCAAATGCCGTTCTAGTCTGCCCTATGTATTGCATTTTACATACCGTACACTCGAATAAGTACAAGACATTCGACGAGGCACATGTTAAGTGCCCTTTAATTTTGATCGAGAACTGCGAGTGCGTGCTGCTGGCCGTGTTTGTGTGCTGAATCTGTTTACAGATTAGACATCCTGGGTGCATGTAAGGCCTAGATTCGATAGGTGGTGGCGATGAATTGATCCGAGAATATACTAGCGCGTCTTTGAGGTTACGCGATCGTCTGTGGACACCCCCAGGGGCGGATGGAAACGCGCGTTTAAGGCGGTCGCTTTTTTCGAGAATGTTATAATGCCGTCTTAACTATATATATATATATGTATCGATTTAATTATTCTAGGTGCTACCTGCCTTAATGCCTTTGCGGTTCCGAAGATTGTACGCATTTTATTTCTAGGCCATGAGTAGTCCCTACACAAAAATTGTTCTCGATGTTAATACAAACACACTGTAGAGAATTTGAGCGGGTTTTGATCACGGTGGAAGAAACAAAGGAATGTGTTTCTTCCACCGTGGTTTTGATACAGCGTTTTATAAACGTACGCTGCGCACAGAACATATATTTTTTATCTGAACATTTTGATGTGTATAAGAAAAAGGAATTAATTTTCCTTAGAGAACTGACGAGTGTCTCGACGATCTGACAGGTATTAAAGGATCATGGATTGTGCACAATTTTCTGGAACTGGCCAGGCTAATTAACGAACCCTCGAAACACTCGCAGACAACTCTATGTTGCTATTTGCGACTGCAGCGAGAGAAAATGAACCTAGCGGGATACCCGTGCCGCATGGGCAACGCGAATGCCATTTACAACGAATGACATTTAAGCGGACGGCCAATCAGCGCGCGACACTCCGGGCGTGACGCATTCCACGCGCGACAGATTGCGAGCTGATTCGCCGATCACACAAATGTCCTTCGTTGTGAATGGCATTCGGGTTGCCCGTGCGGCATGGGTATAAACTGGACGGAACCGCGAGGACCTTTCGCGATTTCTACTCCTCTCTTGTGGCTTCCGTGATTCCATGTTGTCGGTGTTTGGCGCGATGGAACAGTTCTTCCTGCACTCTAAAAAAAGAGTATATTCTTACACTCTTTGTCCCCTATAAGACGCCCCAAAACTTCAGTTCGACGTACAGCGCAATGACGACATTGCTAGTACGTGTTACTGACCATAAAAAAAATGATCGGGGTTTTCTTGGCCCTACTGAAAAACCTCAGTGTATTCTTTCTGTAGTCTTTAATACGTACTTTAGCTTTCTAATAAGTTATATCGCTCCGTTATCAAGCCCCTCGTAAAATTTGAGGTCATCTTTTTGTATAGTGCGCTGTACGTCGAACTGAAGTTTCGGGGTGCATTATATGGGACAAAAGGGTGTAAGGTGATTCCTTTTTTTTTTTAGAGTGTGTGACCGTGTCGTTACTGTTGTATCAGCGTGTGCCCACGTCGCTCCGAACGCATACCTACGCAACTGCGTAAACCATACATTGTGCTTTCATCAACATTCATCAGCTCCGTGGAAAGACAGTAGTAGGCAGTCCTCCCATCGCCTTTCCAAAAAGAAAAGGTCAAGCCTCTGAAAGCTCGCTTACACCAGCACATTCGCCGCAGGTTTAAGGACGTAGTTAATGAAAATCGGGGCGAACCATTTTGAGTCTAACGCTTGCCTGCTGAAACCCAAGCGTTGTGCGTTGAGCGGGCACATGGCACAGCACGACCTGTTTTAGACCGAAATATTTGCTCGATAGTGGCTGCACCTATAGTTGTTGGAGTCGCGAATAAATTAAAGCTAGGGGGGCACGGGTCCTCGCGCACGTGGAGCCCCGAACACAGCTATGCATTTGCACTCTTCGCTTCCTTTCAAATCCCTCAGAATGTTTTTCGCGAGTATAGTTAACTATCCGATAAATAATATTTGGGTACGGGAAGGGTTTAGCGCGATTTTATAGTTTAGAGCTAAGTTGATAATTGGAAGGCGTTGTAACAAATAAAACTACAATTTCCGATCAAAAAAGCATCGTCAAAACTTTCATCAGTCCCTTGTTAGTGCTGCTCTTCTATATTACCCGTCTTTGTTACATATCTCTCAACCGTACCTATACTTTTATGTTGTCTCTTTTTGATTCAACTTGATCTTTACCGCTATGTCTTCAGGCATCCCTCTATCGTCATTTCTCTTTATAATTTTTTTTTTATTTTTATCATGGAAACTTGTTTAGTATCTTGACAACATCTCTCCTTCCCTACATTTTTTGGTGCGTGGCTCTAAACATATTCGCTAAGGTGTATTTCTGTTCTCAAGATAAAATATCTTCTTTGAACTTCAGAAGGCGGTGAAACATCAGTTGCTCAATCTCGTATTTCCGACACGTTGCTCCTTCATAAAAGTCAAATACAGCTCTTGCAAAAAATTATCATATCAGAGGGAGTCCAGCATCTAATTAGGCACCCCCGCCTGGTTTGACGCCATCTACTCCAGCCAGATCTACGGGGAGGCTAATGATTGCTGAGGGCGGCTTGGAAGCAGGATGCTTGAATCGACTTTTGGCAGCAGGTCATTACTCAACGTCCAGTCGCGTATACGTATATAATAATGTCTCGTAAATATGAACCCTCTTAATATGAATACTCTATTATACAGGCAAATTGTTCGGAGACTAACTGAGCAAATATATGATTTTGGTCCCGTTATTATAGATGACTCACATTTTAGACATTTTGGGGAAACGAAGGTGGCCGTATTAATTAAGCATGACAGCAGATGCTTCGTTTCATCGTGGCTCTGAAATGTGCAATTGAATCAGAGAGTCGGAGTGGGGCAATATGAAAACGTCATGGTCTATCATTTGGATAGCTTTCACCATTCGCCAAGTTAGACTGAAATGTAGTATGGTAAGATGCGCTTACCGTTATTTATGGCAATGTTGTGTGTCCGTCATGTTTTAGATTTGTTTATTAATTTACAATAGTTTAGATGCCATTCATTACAGTTGGGAGTGCGTGTTAGTTGCGAAAATGAACAATTTCTTTGCAAAATCTGGCGGGACCTTCGATGGTTACGCTGTCTTGGGGAAGCACATTTCGGCTGACAATTGCGTTGGGGAGGCACATTGATACACCGTTGAAAAATTGGGGCAAACCAAGTATGTTGCTGTTTAATTAAGCAATTAGTGGCTTCAAAAAGCCGGAGAGATCACGTGTCAATTTGCCCGCTAAATCTTGCGGGGAAACTGAATGTAGCTTTTTCCAGTAAGCTTCTGCGCATGCGTACACTCCCGCTGTTGCCGTTTTCGCAGGGGACCCGGATGGTGCCCTGCGAAAATGGCACTGACAGTATTGCAATGATACTGACAGCATTGCGACAGCAATACTGTCAGTATTTATCTTCACGTTTATTCAGCCTATTTTGACGCTCCGTTTTTTAGTATCGGTGGTATGGGGTATATAAGGGCATTGAAAACCAGTACAACGGCACGATGCCAATGCATTTTGACGGGCGAAGCCATGTTGGGCTGCTCTTCATTTGTAGTTCGCAGATAACTCCCCAGACGGCGCACGTTACTCAAAAAAAGGTTCATTGGTGTTGTGGTCACATGTCGTCAATATTCCCGCTAAATCGAGCGGAGAAATTGAGTGTTGCATAGGTCAAGCGACATCGTGTCACGTACGTCAGTTATATCTCTAAATTTAGCGGGTAAATTAAACTTCTGTATGAGTCACGTGACATGCTGGAGCTTTGCGTGTGTAGAGGACGAGACGTCACGAGCCTCACCGAGCACTGCCATGTGTCTCCTGTATACGAAAGTTATGGCGGCGTCACGCATGCGCCGAAACGCTTAGTGAGGTCGGTCTATTGAATAACACGAGCAGATTGGTTTTATACGTATTTCATGGTCACTGTTAAGGTAGCGTGCTAAGAGGGCCAGATGGAATAATCCTACTTTAATTTAAATCAAACCAAAGTTAAGTAGAGGAGCCATTTGAGTACAGTAGAGGTGACCAACTTTATTCCATGTAGGCTATTGGCGACTCAAATACTTCTCTTAGCCTGCTTCCGAAGCTTCGTGTTTTGATCTACAAATGCAGCAACGATTTTTGTCTAGTCGTAAGCAACAACAATTTGTGAATGCACCGGTATCGTTATGCTATGGAACGAAACAGTGGCTGCTCTTATTAACAAAACATTGAACATTTCGTAATAGGTAGAGCCAATTGTTCTTTACCGCATAGAGCATCTACAGTAGATGTTGATCAGGGAAATTGGTGAGTGACTGTGATAGCGCACTTATGGTCGGAGTATTTGGAGGGAAATCATGCGCTACAAAACTCGGAAATGATTCCTTGGTTCAACAATCGCTATAGTACGTTTCGATATGCATTAATGCAGTTTTTTTTATGCGGTCATGTCAGCTAATGCGTAGAAAATATCGCCTTTCACTGGATAATTAACTCGCTTACAGGGTTTAATTAGTCTAGCTACTTCTTCAGGGATAGCAGGTGCGGAGTATTCGAGGGTGTGTGCGACACAAATATGCCCACAATCGTGCTTCTGGGGTTTGTTCGTTGACGGAACCCGTCTTCATGCAAGGGAGCGTCATACCAATACAATGAAACAGACGTTTGGCTAAGCCGAGCGAATAAAAATAAATTGTGAAGGTGGTTCAACAGCATGAGCCGTTAACAGCCAGGCGGCAGGCCGGGGCCTGATTTTGAATAAGGAATTTTATTATGGCGAGCAAGTCGTACCAAAACGTGTCATTTCGTGGATGAAAAAAGTACTCCCTTAAACTCGTAGTCATGCTGCTCGTATACAACATCCAAAAAGGGTCGCTGCAGAAATGACACTAGAAATATTTGGGGACACGCGACAAGCATGTTATGTTAGCTTTAAACATGTTCCAACATGTCTGCAAAACATTTTGTGCGACGAATATGACAGGACAGTCATATAGGAGAAGCCTCAGACAATGTCTGCAGACTGTAATTCGTTTGATGTATTAGCAGTGGGACCGCAGCTTAAGAAAGGAGAGGCGGTAAGAGGGGAGTCATCAGTAGTGCGAGGGAGCTGAGTCCCCTCAGCTGTTCTATTTTAAGGGGATGGCGAGCAGAAGACATCTCTGCCGTGGATTTCTCGTTCACTGTTGCTCCTCTGGCAGTGGATAATCGACGAATACAACGTCCCCCCCTCCCCCCCCCCCCAAGAAATTTTTCCCCCTTTTCTCACAGTACTGCCTCTTGTTTGTAAAAAAAACTGGATTTCCGAAAACCGTTGAGAAGGGAAGACAGCCAATCCTAGGACAAACAGGCGACGCCGGCGTTCGTCGACCGAACGCCTGACCTCATCACTATACTGGTCCCGTATGATAATTTCACTCACTTTGGTTGGGGCGACACTGTGTACAGAGACCATGGTAGCTAGCCTTTGTGTTCACACACTATCTTTCAAAAAAAAAAAAAAAATGTTTGAGGCTGTGTCGTCACTGTACACGCTGCGGATTACGGGCCCCGTGCTCCGTCTGTTATCAAGTTTATCTAATCTTTTGATGTACATCGTGCATAAATTTCAATGCACTTTATATTTATGCACCGGTCATGACCGCGTAGCTGAATGTAATAAGCTTTATCAGTATCTCTAGACGTGCTTTTATGATGTTTTGCCAGAATTTCTATGTTACCAAACTAGGGAGAACATCCCCTTCAATCACAGTGTAAAGCTGAGTGTTCTGATTGTTCAGCCCTTGAAATCAGGAAGCGCTCCCTATATGCCATTCCAATCCTCAGCCCAGCGTGCACTCTCCCCAGCCCAGCAAGCGCATGTTCGTCGCTTCGGAAAGCGAGAAAATTACGCGCCAAAGGCACGAACACTGATAATGGAAGCAGCCAGGAGCCCATTTTTGGAAAGCTCTAGAGCAACTAAATGAGCTGCGCTTAGAGTATCGGCACTCAGTTTTCGGACATTGCTGTGGGCGCCGCTATTTTGGTGCTTGTGCAGAGCAGACGCAAATGCCGATCGTCATGATTCAAAAGTGCGACTTTCAGCATTATATTCGGTGTTAGGAAGATCGCGTAATATTGCTTCGCTTTGTCGCGAACACTTTAAGCATTTGTGGAAGAAGGAAAAGCGTTTCCTGTCATTTCAGATAACGCTTTAGATAACTGGCAACCATGAGTTTAAGCCACAATATGGCCAACTGTTGTTACTCTGAAGCTTAGCTTATTTAGCGGCACTAAAAAGGTCTATACTCCTAGACAACCTGGCATTTTCGAAGAAGTGAAGACAGCGCGAGCACAGCTGTGATCGGTGCTCAATGTCCGCAAGAGCACGGGTTTCTATAGCTTTGGCTAGAGTGAAGTAGAGAAGGGCAGAATCGTGTATACAGAGAGCTTTGTGAATGGGAGACACGGGCAGACCCAGGGCGCGTGCGCCAGACGCAGAAAGATGGCTTGGCATGCTCTCTTGGCCAACCAGAAGCCAACAATAATTCCCTAGCGGTAGTAGCGAGAAACAGTTTTAATCATAGGTATATGGTTTTAATAAGCGCGTAAAAGTTAAATGCAGTAACCCTTCATGGTGGAAAATAGGGTGCACGGGATGTTTTGACTATGATAATGCAAAAAACTGTAAGAAACTAATTTGCCGCTCAAACTGTTTTGCTCGGACAGGGTGTGACCGCTCGGGTGGCAGATTCCCGGCCCTTGGTGCCTGGTGTACGGATTATGTCAATCGTTCCACTAGTCGCGCTCTTCCACCATGATTTTAGATGACTGTGATTTAAACATCACGTGCACCATATTTTCAGTAACCGAGAGTCACTCTGACGACCTTATTAATTTCGCTCCTCGCGACCACGGCTAGGATATTATTTCCGGCCCTGGTTGGCCACATTCGAATATGTAAACACGCTCTGGAACACGCCCAGCCCGCTTTCGGCCAATGTCGCCTCCTTATTTGTCTTCATTACTTCCCAATAAAAAAAATTCGCTTGCTTTGTATGTTTGTACAGCCTTGATGGTGGTACGCCCTAACAGGTGACCGGTCTCTTAGCTGTAGATGAGAAATTTAGCCAGTGCAGTACAACCGTTAATCTGGGTTTTTTAACGTGTATCATCACCGAGTAGTGATTACACGAACGCGTGCCGGTACGAAACTCCTCCAGATCGAAACGGGCGGGGGCGATGGTTATCGAACCCAGGAGGTTTCCAGCGCAAGCTTTCGCTCCCCGCACCGAGCTGAGACGCGTGAGTCCACTCGGCCACTTCCTCTCCTACTTCCCAATGAACGGCCAAACTCTTTACATATACGGCTCTGGAGGAGGGCAGAGCTGGAGGAGGGGTAGTGAGATCAGGCGCTAACGTTACTAAATTATCTCAGCTATGGGGCTCCCAAGGAGGGGGAATATACCCCCTCCCCCCCTTTTTCTCTGGCTCCATTCAGTCCGCCTCCCGTCGTTTGAAGCGCCATCTAGATTTTCGTTTCTAAACTGTATGGTCCATATAGTACTGTGGAGCGACATCTAGAAGCTGTGCTTAAATACGTGCGTATTCCATAGAATCAAGGAGCTTGCATAGAATACACTGCAGTTACCATAGCAACCGTCCGGGGCGTCGAACGACGGGAGGCGAGCCGTGATGAGAGAGGAGGGTACGGGCCGTGCAAGCAGCGTCTATATTCTGTTCACCCTTGAGGGGAATTCACCCGCTCGTCACTCAATGGACACATTTCGTTTCACAAACCTGACTTTCAGGAATTCACAAGTCTATAATTCTTTTGGGGGTTCATTATGACGACGTATTGAAGGTTTTAAGTCCCTTCAAAGTTTTTTGGGAGCACTGGATAGTTTTAATAAAAGGCAGAAATACGACCGCATTGACTGTCCTTGAGGGCCTTTTGAGGCATTTGTGCAAATAGAATTACTTAGAAGACAAACGTGACAAACCGCTTGGCCGTACCTACTAGAGGTGCCTTCAATCTTAATTTTAAGACCTTGACGAGGAAACTGAATATTGATTCATTTGCGTATATGTATAAATAAACTCACCGGATAATTATATTTGCGACGTGTTAAAAGAGATGGCGACACTAGCACTAAATGCCTAAAAACAGAATTTCTTGTTTTTCTCTCAACCTTGAATTCGACCACGATCGGTAGCACGCAGATCGGTAGCACGAGGAGGGAAAGCTTGAGTTTCAAAACCCAGTGATCCTAGATTCATTCCCCCACCACTGTTTCAATCTGAATGAGCATCGTACCGCCGTGCGGTCGTGTATCACTTGCGTGATGCGCATTGAATACACCAGACTAGCGGCGGTAAACTGAACTGACTTTCATCTCCAACGAAGCCACCAGACGCCACGGGGCTAACTTCCCGCTGTTTAAACATACACACAACAGAATTACTATTGGCTCTACTCGGCTCTTTTTGAACGTTTGAACAAAGAGTATCTAAAGTGTCCATTAGTGACCGACCTGAGGTTCTGCGACTTTGTGGCGAAGCTGCCACACACCAGCGATCAAGTTCATCATCATTATCATAAACATAAAGCTTTTATTTGCGCCAAAAATCAACCAATCATAGTCTGCCATGTGGCACGGTGAATTAGTTGTGCAGTTAAAAAACGTGCTCAGCAATACGTTTTTAAAAATTGCAAATAAAACTTGCTTGCAAGCAAACACGACAGTGCATTGCTTAGATCCATCCTTCGTGTTGCCTCAGTGTGCACTGTATTATCCCATACAACAAACACACATCCAGCGAACATCCCAAGGATGTCCTGATTGTGATTTTAAGAACGTCCCATGGTTGTCCCAAAAAAGGTTTTGAAAACGACCCAAGTGAAACGCCGAAGAAGATCCGTGGGATGTCCCTCGACGCATGTTTTCTGGACTGTGTTAGGGCCTTACATATTCCTTTATACTCAACTACTTCTTTACACTACGGCTTTTATATTGAAATCACATATGCACAGACTGGTGTTTCTTAAAGCAAGTGACACTTTATTAGGTATATGACTGAAAAACATAAATTTGAGGATATCTTGTCACCGTTACTATATCAATTGTCTAGTAAACACTTTAGGCAGTGAACTTTAGGCAGTTCACTGCCTAAAGTTCGAGTATTTTATTAAAGCAAAATCAAGTTTTGAGACTACAAAATACTAAATGACCTTAAACATTGTATATAACCTCACTGTATGACAAGTCACAACATTCGTAAGAAAGCAAACATTAAGAGACATGATGCCTGGGCTAGTTGGTGTGGGTTGATCTTGAAGCAGTGCGAATGTTACGCGGATGGAGGAAAGAAGTGGACGATTCAAGCTCTCACTAACAACTGGGAGTTTATTCTGGGTGAATCCCGAGAAAACATTAGAATACACATGGCTCTCTAATCATGATGAAATGGCGCCTGCACGTCACATAATTGGGTGCTATCAGTATATCACACAGACACTAAAGCAGAGAAATTAAAGTTGGAGTTCTGGCATTTCCCGTTTCACATTTTTTGTTGATACTCCTACTATTCTGAGTCTATACACTGCATGCAATTTATTCAGTTTTGTCTGTGTTAGTCAGGCTCAGTACAGTTTGCCGTTTTGCGTTTTAAGGTAATTGTTTTTAGTTATGGGCAGGCGGGGCCTCGTCTTTTCCTGCCATAGGGCTTCTTTCTACTGCTGCCCTCCCAGCTGCATGGGGGAACCATCAGATGGCTGCTCTCTCGACGTCCCTCGGAGTTGCTCTGGCTTGGAATGTATGTTGACAGTCAGTCGGGGTGTATGCACAAAAAACTCGTTTTGTCTCGTTCAGCAACACATGTTAGATTTAGGCACAAAAGAAATGTCAGCTTTATTAAAACAATGTAGAAACGCTACATAGTAGATGCGTCAACAACTTCGCTACTAGGCATTTTTAGTTCAACCACTGTGCCAACCACCTCTGAGAGTGACATTTGTATCTCTACTGCAGCAAAGTAGCGTGAAATGTCAATTCCCGAGGAGCACAGGTACCGTCCTGCCTCCCTTGTGAACGAGAAGGAACTGTAACACAGGTGCGTGCGGGCCACAGCAACGGGAGGGCAAGATTATAGCTACTGCATATAGCAGCCATCGGTATTATACTCTGTTCACCCATAAGCTGAGATGTAGCCAAAAGTACAAGGGTGAGCTAGCCCACACACGTAGCTTTCAAATGTGTATTTGAAGCACGATCGTGCTCGTTCTGCGGAAGAACGCTACAAAACAGTGACCTCGAGCTTTCGGGCTTGTGGCATTGGCTGCAGTCTCAGCTTAAAGGGGTACGGACCCGAAATGTATTGCACATATTTGTTCGTTTGTATGAGATCTATGTTGGGCCGGCAGCCCAGAAACACTACAATAGACTAGTGTTTCTGAGCTGGAGTCAAGAAGTCAAGAAAACTAATTTTAAAACAAAGAAAGAGATTTCAAAATTGCGTCTGGTGGCAATCTGTGAAGCTCCATTGAAATGCCGTGACGTCATCAGTTTCTAAGAAGCAGCGCCATTTCGCGGCAGTATGGCTCGCTCGTGAAGTTACTTAGTACTGCATGTGACTTGGTGGAGAGCACTAATGGGTTTATAAACCGTTCACCCATAAGCTGAGACTGCAGCCAAAGCTACAAGCGCGAGCTACCCCGCTCTCCTAGCTTTGAGACATGCATTTCTAGAGCTAACACTCATTCAGTGGAAGAATGCTTCAAACCAGCGACCCCGAGTTCTCCTGGTTGTGGAATTGGCTGCAGTCTCAGCTTCACAGTGCTTCTGCAACGTGCATTCCACACCATCGAGATCGCCGTTCTTTGCAGACATTAGGTAAGATCTTGATCTGAGTATGCGGGGAGATCTGCAAGGCAACCCCCCCCCCCCCCCCCCCCCCGAATGGGCTCAAATATGATAGCCAAGACGGGCTCAATATCGCACCCAGTGAATACGCTATATAGACCCTTTTGCTGTTTACAAACATGAGCTTCCTCCTGCGTCCCAAGCGACTTCCGATCGTTCCGTGCTTGCGAGCCTGTCGAGCCTCCTTATGTCACCAGTGCTAGAAAGCATAAATGCTACACGTACATCAAAGTTGGAGATTTAACGAGGGCCCTCGGCTGGACAATTTAACGTCTTAAACAAGAGAATTCGGTTTACAAGAATATTCGCAAATGTTCAACACATCTCGCGCTTCTTCGTTCTCTTGGCGTTCACCTGGAGAATTGGTGGTTAAACGTTTCATCCACATTTCAAGCAGCGGTATTAAGGTGGGCTTTGTTCATGCTTTTTATGAACCGGAAGTTCTCTGGGACGTCAAAGACTGGAGCACCGCCTGGTGGCGTTTGCCATGAAAAGGGTCTACACATAGCTTGCAGGTGTCGCCATGGCTAGGTATTGGCGGGTATTTCTACTTACTGGTCTCCTCGAGCTACTACTTCTGCGGTGTTAAACTAACATGGCAAACCGAACGCTCGTGGCGCATAGAATATCGGTATGGCCGCGAATGACGTGGCGGGAAAGCTATGCATAGGCCACAGGGCGGACAGTCCTCGGATATTAATAATAGGCGAGATTGTCACGCGCTGATACCACCAAGTGGCAAGGTTCGCCATTAAAGCAACAATGGCCGTGCATGAGCTATTGACGTCAAGAGCGCTCGCTATACGGATTGTGCTTCTCGCTGGCCGACTTTGGAGCGAGGGTTATTGAGCTCACGCGCATGTCGTTTCGTTTCCGTACCCCTTGTGAACGGAGTTTATAGATATTTGCAAGCATCTCGACCTGACTGGTGCCCCATGTGTGCAAGCGTGTGCAGCGTGCGCGTAATCATAGGTTTGGCCATAGCCTCCTCTATACTGCCAAAGCCTGGCAGATCGCCACGAGACGCGGCCGCCGAAAGTGAAAAGCTTGAGCGGCAGACAACGAATAAGAAAAAAGTCATGTAACGGGCTCCTCGCTGCGGCGATACGGCGAAACACACTTCTCCCAAGCGATGGAATGTCCGCTCGTGCTCCTCGCGTTCCTCGCGCTATCGCTTTTTTTCTCGTAGGCTTTGAAAACTATGTTTTGGGTCCTCGCCGCTGCAAAAGCTGCGCGCTGAATACCAGCTTCCCCGAAAAATGCTCTCTGCTACCAGATCCTCGCTCTCCAAATCTGCGACCGGGCACTCTATGGCTCCATTGTCGAACTACCAGGCTTTGTAAGTATAGTGGAGGCTGTGGTTTGGCAAACTTACGATTGCACGGGCTTTCCCGCACGAACAGAGGCGTCGCGGCGGCCAGTCGCCCTGCTTGCAATCGTCTATAAGTCCTTAGTTCAGCGTGCGACCTCCTCAGCCCAGCATGCGCAGTTTCGTCGTTTCGGAAAGCGAGCAAATCACGCGCCATACGCACGGACACTGGTGATGGAACGGGCCAGGAGATCTTTTTTGGAAGCGTATGTATTTGGAGAAACCTTTTTTGGACAATGAAGCCAAAGCTATAGGTGCCCGTGCGACTGCGCGCACTGAGCGCCGATCACAGCTGTGCTCGCGCGGTGTTCACTTCTTCGGAAATGCAAGAAAAAGTTGTCCTCCAAATCCTAAATGGAAGGACATTTATGCATTTTATTACATTCGGTTTACCCTTAAAGGAGCTGTGCAACGATATTCAATTGGAATGTTTTTCACTTTACACGAGCTTACTGGCACTAGCGGGACTCAAGGATACTCGCATGCAATGCCACTGGCCAAGAAACTCCTTTGTTGCGGTGTAATTTCAAGGACAAAAGCGATCATTTTCATTCAATCTCTCCCTTGCAAAATTCGATGACGTAACGCGGGGATCGCAGTACACCCGTATGACGATATTTGAATGCGGTTCATAGATTGGACCCGAGCATTGCGTGGGCACTCGATTTAGGCTCGTGATAATTGATAGCTCGAGAAGCATTCGAGTAGTGGCCCGTGTCCAATCGCTGCAACGACGACAATAGCCGAGCCATAACAATGTCTGGAACTCAGCGCGTGTCCTGTGCTTTGCCAACCCCAGCGCGTGGCTATGATCAACATTGGCGGCATATAATCGGCTCCAGATCACGTGGCCGCTTGTTCTGGCTGCGAGTTGAGGGCGTGAACGCTGCTCGTTGTTTTTTAATTTTTTTCTGGGACTTCTAATGCGTCGGGTGAAAAACTAAGGCGTGTTTCATAGGTCATTAACGTCAGGGATCCGTTCTAAGCGGTATTTGCGCAAAGTAAAAAAATTGTTGCATAGCCCCTTTAAGCTGAGAGTACAGCCAAAACTACAAGCGGGAGCTAGGCTGTGCTCCTGGTTTTGAGAAACGCATTTTTAGCGCAAGCGCTCGTTCTGCAGCAGAACGCTACAAAGTAGCAGCGACCTCGAGCTCCCGTGCTTGTGGTATTTGCTGCAGTCTCAGCTTAATGAGGGTGGACAGGGTATTCTTATAGATACTGTGGGATTCCTCTTGGGGGCCGGGAGGGGGGGGGGGGGGGGTTACCACATAGAAACACCGTTCCTTGGGTCTGTATAATGACGTGTTTATTTGACGAACAAGCCACACGTTTTTCCTGAGGGACAAGAAACTCTGAGATAACAGTGGAGTCTCTATTGACAGTATCTCCACTCGGAGTCCGTGCTGCCTTTATTTACAATTTCAAGGTAGGGAGAGTATGAGAACAAAAAGCAGGGCTCCGTTGAGCAGTACCTTCCCCAGCGGGAGTCACCCTTGGTCGTTGGTTTTCGCCGTCTTATGTAGCCAGCGTGGACGGAAGCGCCCGGGGTCGACGGAAGTAGGTTCGCTCCCCAGAGAGGCGGACGCGTCTAAGTATCAAGGTTTCGAAGAATGTGCCTTTGGCAACTAACCCAAGAAGGGCGACGGAGGGCCCTCCAGAAAAGAATATGGCCTCGCCTCGCATACGCGACGCTCCCCAACTCAACGGCCATTTAAAACCCTACTTTGACTAGGGAAACGAGATGCTGTTATTCATTGTTTTTTTTTTTTTTTTTATTGGGAAAATCACCTGGTTGTGCCTCAAGTTGCCAGAATAGCAATGCTATAACTACTGAATGGCCCTCGTCAAGAAATTGGCTCCAGGAAGACACGAGCTCTCTCGATGCCACTGTACCCGCGCATTGACCGAGATTTTGATCGTTTCGTAAAGACATGCCATACTTATGTCTAGGCCACACCTATGCCACCTTGGGTTCGGGCCGCACGCTGGTCAAGACTACATGTCAATTTTTGGGACCAGTGAGAGGTTTTATGTTCCTAGTTGTTGTAGACTCTCACACGAAGTGAATTGAGATGGTGCCCATGAAAATCAAAACTGTTTTTTTTTTTTACTGTTGAGGCATTGCGCAAGGTATTTAGCACCTTGTGCTAAATACTATCTTTTAAACTATTTTTTGCACCTTCTGGTTACCAGGAACAATATTATCGGGTAATGACTCATAGTTTACATGTGAAGAGTCTGGCAAATTTCTGCAATAGAGCAACAGGGTGCACTCTTCTGTACAGCCCCGTGCCACCCCCAATCCAATAATAATAATAATAATAATAATAATAATAATAATAATAATAATAATAATAATAATAATAATAATAATAATGCTTTATTTCCATCCTTTATGATGGTAGGGTCCAAGAAAAAAAGCTGCTGTAAGCAGCTTGACGAGTCCCTGGGCCCCTACAATGGACAGCAGGAAGCGTGCGGGAAAACAAACAAAAAGCAACATAATAGCGTGCTAGAGGCAATGATGTAAGAAATCAGTGCACAAAACTAAAATCACCTTTTGCAAATGTCAAGAGAGAAAATGATCATGTACAAGCATATAATAAGCGCAAGTCTCTAAAGGTTGGACTTTCTAGATCAATGTTATTGCTGTTAAGGCTGTTTAACAAATGCGGGAGTATGGAGCTTATCATTTGAGAGCAATAATTTGTTCGCTGCGTGACCACCTTCCATTTCTCTGGGTTACGGGTAGGATACCGAGGAAACGTTTTCCTCAGCGACGCAAGGTTTTCCAAAAGACATGTACGTACCTCTTGTTTTTTCACTTTTATAACTAGTAGAAAGCCGATAATGATATAACTTGTGAATAGTGATTATTTGAAAGTTCTTAAATAAATCAGCGGTATGAAAGCCGCGTGGCACGTTACATATACATCTCAATATTTTCTTTTGCAACATAAAAACATTTTCAATATCGGTAAACGTTGACGTTCCCCAAACAAGGTGGCAATACGTTAAGTGGGAGAAAAATAAAGATTTATGAAGCAATAATTTACCATTTGTTGGTAACACAGATCTGTATCGATTTATGATCCCCACTACTCGAGCTAGCTTCGGGATAAGATAATTTATATGGCTATCTCAAGACATACCCTCACTAAAAATGACTCCAAGAGTTTTAAAACAACTAACAATTTCGATTGGAGTAGAGCTAAACGTGAGTGCTTTAGACAGCACCACAGGCTTGTTTTTGGACGAAAAATCATAGCTTTTGTTTTATGAATATTGATTTTCAGGGAGTTGCTATCTTTCCAACTTTTTTATCTTTGATAAGGCTGGCGGAGCCCCCCGTTCGCACACAAAACGAACGATTAAAAAAATACAAGCAAATGTCTTATACCGCTACCGACGGGCACCTTTGACATGTGGCAAAAACCCCTGTCATGCCGGAGACGAGCTGCGCTCGAGGATAGATAATGGAGTCGTACCCCCTTCATCACGAGTCGGTGCCCCCGACAACACTTAGATCAACGATGCTTTCCTCACAACAGAACAAATATGGGTACGAAATTTGATTTTGAGTGGTGAGCCATGAACACTAGCTAGATTACGGGCAACGGACAAAGCCCGCATGGCAAGCGCCAACGGCAACGAGGGGGTCACCCTGCACAGACACATCGATCAAATATAGCCGCTGCTTTTCGCAGGTACCCTGAAAATGGCTCCTAGTTCGCTGCGGATCCCCCGGCCAGATGCTGCGGCAAGCTTGCGACCCTCTACATGAACCAGGAGAGAGCCCCAAAAGACTTGCAGATTGGCCACGCCGGCATAAGCGCGATGGCACTTGACGTCTTATCTTTCCGCCTTACCTCTCCCTTTAACTTTCCCCTCTGTCGTCTATATAAAGGACAAGCTGCATGAATATAAATGTTGTTGGTTTCCAGTCCTCATTTTTCCTGCAGCATCGTAAGGGGCAGGCCGTTCCCACGGGAACCAGAATTGAGGGGTCGTGGTCCACCAAGGCACCGATTGCTACCGACACCAAGCAATACTACCTGAAAGAAGAGGCCTGCGCCTCCCCCCCCCCCCCCCCTTTCCCGAACGTCATCAGTAGTCGGCTCTACCTTGCCATCGCCGCCTACCTTGCGTCAGCATCGCCGCCAGCGCGTCTTGCAACGTCCCACAACGAGCGGGACGCTAGCACGCGGCGACGCCAAGACGGACGCGTCTGTCATTTTGCGGTGGCCCTCGTCGAGCTTCGGCGTTTCTGCCGCTTGGGGCGGGTCGGGGGGTTCACTTGCAATGACGTCATGCGCAGGCCTTAGTGTCTTCTAGGTGGCATTGCACCAATTCGATTGCTCACGGGATGACCCGCAATGAGCCACGTTGACTACCGTTATTCCGGTATAGTCCCTGTTACTGCGTAAATATTGATATATCCACGGCTACGTCATGAACCCTTGAGAAGAAAGTAGTGAAAAATATTGTCGGCTTTTATCCAATAAATAAAAGTAAACTGGCCAGTATTATTTCATGACAGGGAACTAGTGCTTGAGAGGTTGTAATTGCTCGTCATAAGACTCTGTCCGGTGAGCGTTCCTCCGGCTCTCGGCATCTTCCGCGTGCAAGAATGTTATAAGTTTAAAAGCTGAAGGCATTTTACTTACATTTGTTTCATTTTTCTTATATCGGCACATCTGAGACATATCATGTCGCTTATCAACAGTGCGATTACGCTGCG
>JABSTQ010005148.1:0-98294 GCA_013358835.2 Ixodes persulcatus
AACTCTCCTTGAGCTTGGCATGCTTGCTTCGTGCGGATTGGGTGTCTACTAATGATGACATAATGTACAGGCTTTGAGTTCTAGGTGGTGTTGCACAAGTGCACTTGCCTCCAGAAGGAACATGCAGAGATGATGGAGGCATTCGCCAACACCTAGGTGTCAGTATCTGGAGCAAACTCTAAAGTGTGAATACCGGAATCAATACGGCATGACCCTCGTACAAGGTATTGTACTTCCGTACTTACAAGGTGAAACTTACCTTCTGCAAGCCAGAGACGATCTGACACGTCGCCGTGCTCACAGCTTGGGTGAAGGGGGTCAAGGTGCTGGTGAACATCAATGATGTGCCGGATCAGGGAGGTCCACTTGGCCATGAGCAGCTTGCCATCACCATTGCTTGTGCGGGCGCACCAGTGGAGATGCCGGACGATCGTCTTCATCCACTTCAGGAGCACGCTGTGTTGCTTCGTCCTTGCCACCGCGACGATTTTCTTCTTGATACCTAAAAAGCAGACCATATAATCTATAAACAAACATAAAGCAGATGATGACAAAACCAGGGTCGTTGGATGGCTTTATTTTAGGAATAAAATCAACCACCACAGTTGCACTAGGAATGAATACATTATTTCTAGTCAAAAGTGGCTACATTAATTAAGATTAGTATTAAGTCTTTTGCCATTTTCTGCTACTTCTAGTCCAGGATCGTGTTAAATCTGGTAGGGTGCTGAAGCTCTCATTGTATTATATGTCCACGTACAATCAGAGGAGATATCACCACGCGCGTCGGCGAGCGAGCGCATGCGTGGCCGAGTAGTTACCGTGCTTGACTCTCGTGCGGAAGCCCAGGGTTCAGTTCATGGGAGCGAGGCGTCTTTTATTTACTCTTTCAATTTAGATTTCTGGTAAATTCGAGAACCGTGTTGCTTGTTCGAGGTCCGAATGTTCTACGTGCCAAAAGTTCTACGCCGCATGTTCCAGAAACTCACGAGAGTACATAAGGGACTCCGCATGGCGAGCAGAGTCAGTCTCGCCCCAGCATTCGATTATGCTGTTATGCCGACTTCGATGCCCCCACGCTCTGTTCTTATCCTCTGTTTCCTTTTTGGTTTTGAACACAAGTTCGCCCATTAAACGTTTCAGTTTTGTCACCTCATCATTCGTGACAATATGAGCCGAGACAATGAGAACGCCGACCACCTGCTTCGCTGCCACAGGTCCAAATGCCTCAGACTAGTCCGACTAGGATAACCTGCATGCACCGAAACCCAGTGATGGCTTCATCTGTCGACGGAAAGTAGCAAATTTGACACCTGTCGGAGGAAGTGGTGGCAGGAAATTCATAGGAGCCAATATGTCATTGTTGTTGCGCGTGATGTTGGATCTGCAATTTGCCAAGTTTAGACCATTGCACAGAAAAGAATTTGTCATGTGAATAGGCCTCAAATCAGAAAGTGCAGGTAACATGACGAGCTATGTCATGAGCAGTTGACAATCGCTGCACACAAACACATGCAGTACCTTTGGCAACATGCCAGACGTCGAACTGGTGCTTTATCTCCGGGTGGTTCCTCCTCATGGAGGCCTTGCCCTCGGAGTGTCGGTCGGTCACCAAGCTGTCGACCGACATGTCTTGAGCACGCAGGTAGTTTAGGCATCGCTCCATTCCCTCAGTCTCCATTCGGTTGCTTGAAGAAACCTCGGTGGACTGGAAGATATTTCCAACATGTCAAGGATCAAGTCTGAGCGTACAAACTCCATGGCACAAAAGAAGTAGGCAAGTGTATTGGTTGCCCAAGTACAAATCACTGACAAAAGTAGTTGTTTGGCCTGTTTGTGCAAGCGTGTTATTGTGCTGAGGAGCTTTCAAGTTTGTCAAGTTAATCTTTAGTCCTTCCAGGGACATTTAATACCCTTAGCTTAGCTGCTCTGTGACTACAGGACTAAAAATCTTTCATTAGTTGAGCAAGTGGGACGAACAGTGTCAAGTTGAGAAAAAATGCTACAGAACTCGTGGTGTGATGCCCCACCTTTACAAGCTCGGTGTGTATAACCTGCCCAGTAGTGGTCTCGAGCAAGGTATACGTCCCAAAGTCTGCACAGTGCCCTGGCGTGTCGGCTCTGCCGTCACCAGCAAGGCAGAGCTTTGTGCCTCGAAGCCGATCAAGGAGTGCTGCCTGCTCGAAGAGCCAGACCTAGGAAAAGAAAAATTTGCAGGTCAAGCCTTGATAACTCGTGAAAAAATTAAAAATTCCACAAACCTCAGTGACTGCAGGCAGCAGGTAGCAGCTCTGAAACTTGAAGTAGTGTGACTTCTGGACACATTGAACTCCCATGAGAGAGAACAGTCTCAACACCTTGGTGGGACTACTTCCTGTAAACAGGATAGCAGAGCAAACCGAAATGTTTCCCATCGGTTTTCTGCACAGAACAGGCTGGCTGCGCCACACCCTGACGTGGGACTCTGGGCATGTGAGCTGAGCTCGCACCATTGTCCCCACAAAGCTCAGTTCCACCTCGCAGTGTGGTGAACCGCAGACCAGGCATCTGTCCAGCAGCTCCCTCAGGTTGGACTCGAACACAAGGAATTTGGCCTCGTGTATCCGGTTAGGATTTGGCTGCTCACTCGATGCAGGGATCCTGGAGTAATAAAAGGCAAACATATTATCTTACCAAGTTGCCCAGCAAAGCTGGTGGGTAATGTTAGAAAGCTTGTTTCATCAAAGCCATTCCACACAAGCAATACACATGTTATGTTAGATGTAAAAAAAAGAATCCTAGTTCCATCAGTTCCTTAGAACTCGCTGATAGGGGCTGCCCAGTTACATCTGTAGATTTTAGGTGCATGCTTCCACCACCTCAGGTCAAAACCTGCTAAAGTGAAGAAATAATGGATGAGCCCTAAGTCCTTCACATACAGACAGCTTTTCCCCCGAGAGGCCAGCTTGGTATGATGCTGTTCTGCCTGATTATTGTAATTTTTATCCTGTAAATTGCCAGATATTTTTCGCGGGAGAACATACGGAGGATTTCAGGTAAATCTAGTTCAACTTAATCAGCAAGGTATGCTAAGCAAGAATGAACCTAGCTATTGATAACATTGAAATTCTACAACGTATTAGTAATGCAAGGTATGAAGCTCAATTTGTGATATTGTTGTGCCACATGCTTCCAGTTTCTTGTGCAAGCTATTAGTGATTTGGAAGAAACGTACAACTGCTACTGAGATTCACCTTAGGTTGAACAATGCACTGCATTAGGTGCCTCTTGCCTTATGACAAACAGCCAGCTGTTTGTCACAATGGTTAGCTGTTGCATAATGATCTGATACTGTGCAGAACGACAGGTTCTGTAATTCCTGTTCTATGAACTAATTCCAGTTCGTGCATCACGTCGGTACCTTGTTTAGACCTGAGACATAAAAGGATGCCTTAGAAGCATAAAAGGATGCCGTACTCCTCATCAGAATCATGCATGTCCCTCTCCTCGGGGCGGTATGGCGGGTCTTTGCTGTCCTGCCTGCATGAATAGAAAACATGTCACGTAAATGATCATGAAATTGCAAACTCCTTAAATCACAAAGCATTTCATAAGAACAAGACTAACCAAAATAATTTATGTCTTCATAATCTTTATTCAATACATATTTAATGGGTATTTAAAAAGATATTTAAATAAATATTTGAAGAACAAATACTTGAAATTTACATGTGACATTATGGGGAGTCAACAGCTTAGTGCCAATGGTGTCTTCTTTCAGCTAACAATATTTTAAAAACATTGAAGAAAAAATGCTTGAAATTTACATGTGACATTAGTCAACAGCTTAGTGCCAATGGTGTCTTTTTCCAGATGATTCGAGGCCCATACATTCTAGACGTTAGCGCGACGTGAAGTAAGAATTGGATGCAAGAGCTGCGTAAGTTTTAATTTCTAACTCGGGCCCAGTCAATCTGTTAGTAGCACACACTCGACTTCAAAACCCCTTCATGTATAGAATTTTATCAAGGTTGGTATGTGGGTTGGCACGTCGTTCTGACTGGTCGCATTTTTTTTGCCATCGATACTGAGATTGAAAAATAACTGTACAGCGAAGCGCACATTCTCGTCTACCGTTGACTTGCGAAAGTGAGGGTGCCCCATAAAATACTGCAGACCACAGGTTCACTGCCGCCATTAGTACAGTTGAAGTTAAACTGCCAGTTGAGTCACCAGATGCCAGTGAATTTCGGAAAGGGTCTATTGGAGTGAAATACAGCAAGCACCACGTGAATGTGGGCATCTCACTTCGTAACTCCCCTGCAGAGCATCAACCGATGCTGATCCTGGTGTGTGAACAGACATGTTGCTGCTTTTGTCCCCTTTGATCCTCGCGGCATCTACCAAATTAGATCTTTCAAATTCCCTGATTTGTCCAGGTGCTAAAAAGATCTTTCAAAATTCCAGGTTTTCCCTGGTGGTAGGCACCTGAATCTTCATGATGCTTTCTGAATATCACCTTTCCAAACTTTTATGTCACCATTCATAAAAATGATGTCACACTTCACTTGCTAACTTAGAGGCTAGTGAGAGTGACCACCAAGATAAGAGACAGAAGAAGGGAAGGTCGTGGCACCTCATAGTATATGTATACTCACATGTCCGAATCCCAGATGACTGCAGTGTCTGCTTCATCCACGTCATCTCTGAAAATATCATAAAAGCAACTCGAGTTTCCTGCGTGTATGATGAAATGTACAGGGTGGTATTTTTTAATCAAGACGGTTTTTTATACATATAAAGAGGCTCACTGCCACATGAATGCAGTCTTCACAGTGTGTTTGTGCGACTCGGCGGACGTTAGATGGGTGGATAACCATAGTAACATTTTCACTAATTAACCAAAGTATGTTAATTAACTTTTAAAATTAGTGGTCTAGTGGGACGTGTTAGAAATAGTTTTAAAGGCAGTCATTATTAGAGCCTAACCCAATTCAAAGAATGTGCAAAACAGCAAAGGACTTTGGGATTATTATTTATCAAGTTTTGCATTTTCTTTGCCCAATTAAAGAACAGTACAAGGTAGGCATGCAGGAAGTGGACTGTGATGTAACTTTTTTGGGAACTCATCATTATATTGGAGGTGAGACAACGGCCTGTCCACCGAGGACACACTGTCGAGATAGTGGCGAGTAGGGATGCCGCAACCTTTCTTTTAGCCAAAGTTTTGATGATTGGTATGAAAATTCTCGAACTTGTGAGCTTTTTACATTAAAAATTTCGACAGCCATCGACTTTTAATACACCTCGCTAATTTCTTCTGCGTGATGGGTACCGCGGGTAATACAACCTGTTTTAGTTTCGCCAGCTTGCCTCAAGGCTTTTTGTCTGCTCAACATCTGCCCGTTTCTGGTTGTTTCGATTTGGATGAGCATGGCACAGCAACGTGTTTGCGTAATCACTACTGCATGATGCACATTAGACACCAGGCTAGCGGTTCCACTGCACTGATGAAAATTGCTCCAAGGCGGCAAGGTTCGTCGCTTCATTTGATGTGCTAACTTCACGCTGCCAAAACATGACACCCAAGTTTTTTTTAAATATGAATCTATGAAAAAGCTGTTTGAAAGTGAAGCTGTGGAACTCGTACCTTAGCGAGAACCAGACTGTTCATATTTCGAAGTTTGCAAACTTTAGAGTTTGCGATTTCGCGCTTTCGAAAAAATGAGAAATGTTCAAATTTTTTTTAACCTTAGGTTTAAATGCAAATATGTTTCAAAAGCCAGAAGTAGTCACAATGAAAAAGTTTACTCTGGCCTAACACAACAAAAAAAAACATATTTTTTAAATTTCTAGTGGGGAAGTATTCTATAGCTTTGAATTTTTTTACCTTCAAGTCGATATAAATTCAAATCATTGAACCGAAACTTCTAGAAATCTCAAAAGCTTCGAACTTTGCAAATTTGAAACTCGACAATCAATAATCTGGTCTATTCACCATGTCCAGGTTATGCTTAGTAACCTGTATAAAGCCATGAGTATCCAACTTAGGAGGCTTCACAACATCTAGCACCGTAAATACTTTCAATGTACAACACATACTCATCAGAAAGCTCGTGTTGTTCGTCAGCAGTGAGACGTGGAGGCGACACTTGAAGGGGTGGCCTCTCTGTGCTCCAGGTGCTGTCTGTCTGGCAGCCCAGATGACGAATCGAGGGTTCTGTTTGAATACCTAAAAAGCAGTTGAACAATGCTTGAAGCGTATGTCTGGCTGGCATCACAATCAGGACGCAAGATTTGCTGTCAATAGTAATGAACATGCAAGATTAAACCGATCAATGCCTAATAAAGGATGCATGAGTATAAATAAGGCGAACAAGTTTGGAGGTGTGTCTCTTTAGGACAAGCTCTCCTTCATATACCCCTGACACAGTGGCATAGCCAGGGTGGGTGTCCTGATGCCAAAACAGCCCCCAAAATTTTCGCAACCCCCCCCCCCTCTCTCTCTCCGGAACACTCTTCCCGTCTTTTGGGCTCGCAGCCTCATAAAGAGCAGTAGATAGCCCACGCATTTAGACACTTTGGCTTTGGCACAAACGATAAACATACTGCAATCCGTGCCAGAAACCTAAGTTTGGCTCTCACCTCGCTCAAATCGTGTCTCCGAACAAAGTCGGATTAGCACCCGAAGCCCCTCCGGAAGCATGCAGAGAGCAGCTGGCCCGGTTGGCAGTTTTATATACAAGAGGACAAAGGCTTGAAAGCCTTTGTCCTCTTGATAGGGATGAAGTGCACTGAATGTAAACAGAAGCAAAGGTAAATGAATAAGTTGATAACATACCAATGCTTCTGCCCTGGGTGGATGTCTGGGTCTTCTTCTTTCTGGTTGCCAGATGGATATTTGCTTGACAGCCAACGTCAGCACTCGCTGATTCTGAGGTTTGCTCAAAGAAGCACTCGCTGTCGTCGCCCAAGGCTGGATCAGGAGCAGCTTCTTGCTGAGATGGCCCCGGTGCTGCAGCATCCAGCGCATCCTGCACCAGCTGTGTTCAATAATATAAGATTTCTATTGAGATGAAAAAATATGTTTATTACTAGACCACAATCTAACCTAATATGAGATGCTTGTTCACCCATCTCAAAGTAATCAATAAATTTTGTCTTTTCTCTCTCTCTCTTGTTCAGATCTTCTTTAACCTCGCTGACAATGAACTACTACAGTGTTATATACTGACTAGAAATTGCAACTCTAACTAAAGTTTAATAAAAACAAAATACCCCGACGTTTTGGGACCGGCTCGGTCTCTTGGTCACCCGTGACCAACCCACAGTCACCTGTGACCAAGGGACCGAGCAGGTCCAGAAACGTTGGGGTATTTTGTTTTTATTAAACTTTGGTTAGAGTTGCAATTTTCAGTCAGTCTATTAATTTCCTAACCAGACAGACTTCTGTCGAAGATGTTTACATTCCCTAGTGTTATGCAGCAGGGGATTCTGGTATTTTACCAAGAATGACCAAATAGAAACTTGGACCCATTATAATAATGACCATACGCTACAATACGTATTATGGGTACACACTCGCACAATTATTTTCTCGTTTCCTATGCACATCACGACAGGCACGTGATGCAAGAAATAGTGCGGTGCGGCCGTAAGAACTTTGACATTTTAAATGCCTAGAAAAAGTTGAATTTCAAACATACTCACTTGAAAGTGGGCACACAAACGTTGTTTTGCCCAAAATTTGATACCTATTTTTTCAGACATCTACTTGGAGGTAGTGAATTTGAAAACAAATAGAACAGAAACGGCAGCAATGCATTTCCTATGGCCTACACTGGTTGTTTTACGTCTGCAACCTTGATCTCAGGTGGCCTATAGACCTGCTGCGCTGAAGCTTTGAACATTGTTTTCTGAGTAGTACAAACCCTCTGGACGGCACAAATATAAAAGAGGCGTCGCATAACTATTTGTGTTTGGCTATTTCATGAGCAACTTTCAAATTCCGGAATTTTCGCCACCCACTTCGGACAAAAATGAATGTTTTAAAACGTTTACAGACTGCATACCAGAAAGGCGTCACATAGTTATTGCAACTATACTTAGCGTCCCACTTCAACATGGACCGCAGCGAATAGTAAGCGCGAACTGGTTGCCTCTGAACGCACCTCAGATGCATGGGTGCTTGTGTGGTGGGACGTTCGGCGTTCGCGTCTGCAGGCCTTCCTGCAGTTTATGACAAGGTTGCATCGAAGTATACTTGGTAGTGATTGTCGATTTGAGAAGTGCTGGTTTGTCTCACCTGGTTGTGCCCGTTACCGATAGAAAAATGGAATCTCTTTTTGCGCAGCATCCCCTAGGCAACGCAGGAGACCTATTGAGCGCGAAAACCCTGAGAACATCTTTGGAAGGGCTGGCAGCGATCGAAATAATTGTGAGAAATGAGGAAAAAAATAATGTTTTTGTATTGTGTATACATTGGGTATACCATATGGGAGCGTGGTCGCGAACCAGTTTGCAAACGAAAAACTCAACCCTTGATGTTTCGCGGACCCCTTGTGGATCGGAGATGATGATGGAGGACTCCGCTCGTGGTGAGGGGAAAGGAAATATATAGGTTAATTATGATAGCGATTTATTAAATGGATATATCTAAGGGCTAGTGTAAAGCAGACTTCTGTTATTGAAATGTACACAAGCAGACGCACCCGAAAATTTGAATGTTTCTTCTCAATCCGAAAAAAATATAATTTTTATTGCCAGGCTTGACTGATGCGTCTGGACTTCGCGGACCCCCACCATTTGAAAACCACTGCTATAGGCCATAGGAAATGCACGGCGGCTGATTTTGTAGTATTTTTAGCAAGTCACTACTCCCAAGTTGACGTCTGAAACAAATAGACATAAAACTTTGGGCGAACCAACGTTAGTGTGCCCGATCTCATGTGTGTATGTTCAAAAACCTATTTTTGCTAGGCGCCTCAAATCTAGAAGTTTTTTACGGCCGCACCTTGTACCCAGGTGTATTTCTCATCTTCAAGAGATTGCGACTCGAGCAGCAAGAAGGATCAAGGGCCGCCGCGTTGAGTGCTCGCTTCGAGCAGCAATAAAGTCTTCTGGTTCAATCGCTCGCGCTTTACTCGGCAAGCACAGCCTAGCTAGCTCACATACACAAATGCATTACGGGTTTAAATCTCGTCGACAATCCGCGCCACAGCGAGCGCGCTTCTCGAACGTGCACGTGAACGAGACATAAACACCAACCTCTGATCTTTTCCTTTTTGCAAGGGCTCCTCTTTCGATGGGGAGTCGTCGGGGCTCCGTGTGCTTAAACAGCGTAGGCACGGCATCGGGCTTGAGCTTCCGGTAGCCGCGGCCAAGGCCGAACTCCAACTTGAGAAGACTCGAGGTCTCGTAACAGTCGACGTGAAAGTGTTCCGAGCACAGTCGAGTTGTGCTCGTCGGGGACCACTTATCGCGCCGTACAGCTTGGATCCATTGCTCGCGCAAGGTGCCGTCACCAGGAAAGCGATGAAACGACACGCTGCGGTTGTTACTGGCGCTGTTTGTGCAGCCGACAGCACAGCACCAGTTTCCGAAACCCATTGTATGGGTACGGAAACTTAGAAAGATCGAAATTGTAGCGATACACGTCCTTTGAAAGCACACTTCCCAAAAGGTCGCCCAAACGAGCACTTCCAATGACGTCACCTGACGAGCGACTCCAGTGTTGTCGGTAGAGAATCGCCTGTTGAAATCGGCTCGGAACCCGTAACTTGAAAATTCAATAACTTCGCGAAAAAAAAATATTTCGATGAAATATTTTGGTTACGAGTTCAGCTTTGTCTACCGGCGTGTTGAGCCAATTTTGAGGCCAATCGATGACCATCGAAAAATTGGTGGAGTACCCCTTTAACCGAACGCGGCGTCAGCGTTCGGCTGGAGTTCGTGTTCTCCGGTGAGGGGAAAGAGGGGCTCTTTTGTTACCACTCCGGCCTGCATGAACAATGCAGCATGCACAGTGCCCAGCTCAGCACAAAAGCCCAAGTGGGTCAAGTTCGCATCCCCTGACGACTGCTTTCGGGGGAGATCCGGCACTTAACGTCACATCACTAATTCTTTGTATTTTTTCATTACTGTGCCTTGCGCTCTATTAAAAAAGATAACACGAACATGCCCACAAGGCCTATGAGCATGTGCACAGGCCTTGTGTTGGGTAAACACCGAGGTGTGGGGGTGACAAACGGGTCAGAGCGCTTCGCCAATAGTGACATCGCTGAATATCACATCCTGCGCCGCAGCTTAGACGCATCGTTTAACTACAATCCATATTCCCTATACGGGGAGCTCACTATAAACGAACTTGGGACACGGATATGAGTGAATGAATAACAAAGAGAACCCATATAATAGCCACGGCAGTGGTCGCACCTTCTTCAAGTAGGTTGCGTTCAGAAAAGCACTCAACGTCGGGGGACACTTTGTTGGCATTTTGAGAGTCATCCAGCTCCTAGTTCATTTCCTGTACTGTTCTCTGCTTATCAATGTTCGCTTACAGACAGTGTTCGCGAGAGCAATAAGTGCCGGACTGACAACACAAAGAAAAGAAAAAAAAAAACTCGCCGTTTTGCCTTAGCGGGGTCAAATATACAAAAAGCGAAACAAAAATGTCTACTTTTTTGTGTGTTCACTTCTCATTTTCTTCTATTTGTTATTTTCTTGACACTCAAGTCTGCAATGTTCTCGTTGGTCGTTTCCCGGTCCGCTTGCGCCTCAGGTTCAGGGTGGCATCTTTACTTCCGTAAAACCACACCTTTTGTTTGAGGATTTTTTTGGGAGAAACTTTATACAAAAAAAGGCGCCTTTGAGAAGACGAGGGGAGAACCTTCATTGTACGAACTTTGGGCTGAAAGATGAGCCACAGTTGGCAAAAAAGTGATATTTTCACGAGCTCAGTTAAAGTCCCCGTAGCTAATCGGAGCTAGCAACAGGATTCGGTTGCTCGAAAGAATGTTCACGTTTGCTCGTGCCACGCCCACGCCACTTCCTACCGAAAAACTCGGAAAATGGCGGAATGTCAAAAATGTATTTAAGATAATGAGTACAAGATACTCAGAATTGTAATTAAAATAGAGTATTAAATACTCTCCGTCAAAGGTATTTGCAAGATACTAAGATACTCCAAAAAGTATTTAAGATACAGTATCTTGAGTAGAGTATTTGAGATAGGCACAAGTCTGGTTCAAACGCACTATAAAGCATAGTGAACCCGTACTGCTGTGGCCACAGAATAACAAATTCATCTTGATAGATTGTCAATGTTAAGAAAATGTGCTTTGCTTAAAAGCTTCGCCAATGAATGCAAGATGGAGATGGGTCCCATAACATCCCACTTTGCCATGGTCTTCGTTTTTATACGAAGGCTTGAAAATTGCCGTTTTCAGATGTTTAGAAATATTACCAGACGTTATAACACCGTTCAATATATTCAGCATTAGGCTCTTCAGTGACTTATAGTTTCTGTGCAAATCAGCTATCCGGACGCTATCAATCCCGGGAAATAAGTTGTAACTAAGCAGCATACTATATACTCCTTTCTTGGCTATTTCAGCGATAAAGGCGGATGCAGCGTTTTTCAAACTTACAGTTGAGTGACGAAGTTCACTACTCGTGAGACGTTTGATGTATTTAAGAACTGATTAAATGCATCAACCGTGGACTGCTTCCTACCAAGAAAATACTTCACAATCGTTTCATCGACATAATGTTTCGCACTAGATTTCTCCACTGCGCAGTTCATTATTAATAGACAAGGTCACGCGGGAATCAAAACCTAAGTCAGCCAGCTTCTGTTTAACACAGTAAGACTTAGCTGAGCGAATGAGTGGAGGTACTCGGTTTCACTCACTTTTGAAAGTGATCCGAGGATTTACAATATCGGGAGTGTGACGACAGCGCATCCACAAGAGTTCTGCACTTAACTGCGGCGATTATGTCATTCCTCAACCACGTTTGTTCCGCGTGACACTTTTTTATGATAATAACTTTGTTACTGTATGTTGTAAAATTTTGCGATATGTGTATGAAGTTTAAGTGAAGTTCGTCCTGGTTAGAAGATAGCATTTAGATGTCCCACTCGTAGCCAACTGAACAGCGGTGACGTAACGGTCTACAGGTTTCTGTGAAATTGCTGCAGATTTAAATGAAAGTCCGTAGGCTTGTACATTGATGTGATCTAGACAGGAGAAACACAAATGTTCATTAAAAAAATTTCGCAGGCGGGAGATTTTATAGTACAATCAAGACTGAATTCTGAAAGAATATTAAGGTAGTTGCACACGGTTGTCATTGTAGGATTTAGACTGTCAGTCTTTATTTCGCCGACTACGCAAAGCTGTTCTGCGGCACTGAAGTCAGCTAGAATTAACCTCACTTCAGCTAGGAAAGACGAAACTCTATCAGATGGAGGCATACCTCGCCATTGTCACTCATGTGTTCGATCACTCACGATCACTCACGCTCACCGTCAGATTTGAGGTGATCGTATCATGGAGGGCGATAGCCGGCAAATAACGTTACCGAGTGTATTGAGTTGGAGGTTTTTGAGGCGAAACACTGAGCGTGAGCAAATGTAACAATCAAAACTTCTGTCCCCCATGGTTCTTCGACTAATATTGCGATACCACCACCTGTTCTACCCGAAAGGGTACGGAAGCATTCTCGATACCCAAGGAGAGAAAAAAATAACCGATCACTCTAAGAAATGCCTGCGCGTCTACTTACCCGCGAAACACTCAAAGAGCCAATCACTGCGATCTAGGAAATTAGCTCAGCAAATGATGAGGTGGAACATCTTTTTAGACCTCAAAAGTCTGCGCTGTGGCATTACGCAATGCAAGCATGACGCTTTGCATTGCGGAATGCTACAGCGCAGACTTCATTTTTAGGTCTAAACGGATGTTCCACCTTATCATTCGCTGAGCTGACTTACTAGATCGCAATGATTGGCTCTTTAAGTGTTTTGCGGGTAAGGAGACGCGCAGGCATTTTTTAGAGTGATATGGCGCATTTATCTCAGTCAAAACCCAAACGTTAGCAAGTTCTTTCAAAGAGTTGGCGATAATGTACATTTGGTCCCAATGCTTCCTAGCAGTGCACTAAGAATATTTGTGTCAAAAAGGATAAACGAACTCACTGTGAAGTCAAAATGACATGAGATAGAAGTGAGATCTTTGGCAGTCCCAAAACATAAAACACATAGGAGCTAGACAATGAGCTCCAAGTCATTGATGCAATAAACGCTCACGAGGGGGGTGCCTTCGTCTGTTTAGCGTAGATGTTGGCATGTTCCACCCAAATATAGCGATATTGCTTCTCTTTGCATTTTAACCGGGCTGAAATTGTCTGTGAAATTCTCATAAAAAAAAAAAGTCTCGGCAGTGTCTGTTCGCGGGCGAAAGGGACCAGCGATTTACGGCAGCTCAACCAGCGGTCCCTGTTGATCGCAGAGCAAAACCTCACAGGAATGACGGGGATGGTACCACGCGAAAAGTCAAAGCGGCGAACGGCGTCAAATTCCGAAGAACAGAATTCGAATATACCGAGTTTTTCTGGTATATTAATTAGCATAAATGGAAGTTCCTCCTTAGGGTTGCAGGGAAGGACATGGACCTGCTTGGAATTGTTCAGCTCAGAGCGGAGTCGCTGGATCTCATCAGACTGGGTCGACTATAGGGAATTCAAAGACCCCACCTTTGATTTTCGCTTGTTGATGAGAGCATCATTTGCAGTCACTTGCTTTAGCAGGAAGTCATGCTTTGAGGAGAAATCCAATGACTTTACCCCTTCAATGACGGGTTTGTTTATGGTATTTACAGCGTTTTTGTGCGATAGCAGCTCATCGACTTTTTTTCGGAAGCTGGACGAGCGAGTCCACGCTGCTCGTGAGGGAAAGGAATAAGTAAATTTCTTTGTTTACTTCAGCTAGCTGGGCTGGGAATGACGGAGATTCTGTCAGTGAGTCCGATTCCTAGCCTTCTCCGGCCGACTCGTTGACCGAGGCGCGGCACGGGTGCCAGAATCACTGCTCTCGCGTCGGCGCAATGATTGACTTAAATGTGTTCCAAGAAACACTGGCGGATGTCTCCCCATTGTGATAGCTTTTTGTGCAGCTCGCTAAGGTCAACCTTCTCATAATAATTATAATATTATTAATATTTGTAATCTTATTCTGCACATGGTAAATGGTTTAATAGCCAATAAAAAGTGTATAATATCCCAAAGTGTGCAAAACATAAGCCACTTCGCAAAGAAGAGGACCGCTGCAAATTGGAAAACTAATGACCGATTTCGATTTTGCCCTAGGTCGGATATATTAGAAAAAGATATGTTCTAAGTCATGAGCCAGTTTCATGAGAATTTTTGCTTCATATAAGACAACCAATTTGAATTTACAGATGAATGAATGATCTGACAACCAATAAAGACGAATGGATGATTCAAGTATTTACAGATGAGTTGCATTACGCATGTTAGAAATGTTAATTCGATTGTGCACTCTTCAATGAGATGTTGAAAGCATTTGACAGTGTTAGTCGTGCCATTCTTTTACGTGCTCAGCAAATTTACAGTAATAAAAAAAAAAGAAACGCGGAGATTAGAGGTAACTTTATTACCCGGAGTTCCACAAAACTCCATCGTTCCTCCGTTACTTTTCAATGCACTTGTGAAAGACATATAAAGTTCCATTTTGGGAGTGTCGCACCATATAGTACAAAAAAAAAACATTTTACTTCTTCAAAATCAAAACAGACACCTGAATAATTGGTTTAAATTAAATATCTTAAAAATTAACAACTCAAAAACGCGTTCATTTGCTTCCGTAGTTCTTTAAAGGCTGTAATAATTAATTAGTCGATATTTATACATTCTACACCTTATTTCTTATGACACTGTGATTGTTCCTTTTGAAGATCTGTCTATGGGGACCACCAGAAGTTCTGAAAGTTTTGGCGTACCCTTGAAAATGTCTGAGGCGTTGGAGATGTTCGTCGAAGTTTTTCTAAGGACCTGATGTAGCCGGAATTCAATAGGGTGTAAAAGGCCCTTCATAGTTTTTTGATAGGTCAGTGGTGTTTGTCACAGTCCTTTCCGTGAAATGAGAGCACCCATCAAAATTGTGTTAACGGTTCTTAGTGATAGATCACGTGACCCTTCACGATATGTGCATCGGAGAACCCGCTTGGTCGTTTTGCGTTTGACGGCCGCAACTAGTCTTCTGAAATGAGAAGACGTTCCCCGTCCCTATCTTGTCGTGACCTTGGCTAACGGGGCCCATGACTGTGTCTGTGTTCTGTGCTCGTGTTTTACGGGCTGCACAAGAAGCGCTTAAAAGCGTCAACTCCTCGCTCACTAGGGAGGGAGGGTGCTTGCGGAAAATGGGAGGGGGACTTTTTTTTTTTCTTCGTTTGAAAATAACCTATCTTAGTTGAAATACAGCCTTCGTCAGAAGCTAGTCACCAGGTTTTTCAGTCGCCAGGTTTTTTCGAACGCTCAGTGTCAGCGTCCCATGCCATGCGTGGAACCTATCTTCCAGAGCAGCCAGGAGTACGGATCAAGGAGGTCCCTACTCACCTTGTTTCTTGCGCCTCTTTGTCCATCCGACTTGAGAAGCATCCAAGGACGAAAAAAAAAAAGACCGGAGTCGTCACCGTGAGGACACCAAGAGACGATATCGTGACTGTGCTCAGGATTTCTCAACGGTGGCGCATGTTTGTTGCGCTTTCGTGGTTTTCGCTAAACGTGCTACCTACACTGCGTATGTGTCCGTGGGGTGCATCTGCTCGGTTTCAGTAGATTGAACTAGCGTACATCGCAGGAATGTACCCTGCGGCATTGTGAGTACTTCGAAGGATGTTGTTTTGCGAAAAAAAGCTCGGTTGTCCCTCTTTGGTCTGATCGCATTTGTCTACTGCTGCTTGCGCATGGGTTTGAGTGAACGTTGCTGCTTTTCCTCTTTTTGAGTTACAACATGACTGCAAACCTTAATCTCTGAAATATATTTTCAATAACGTTTTAAACTGAATTTCGGGTCTATGGTCCACAGTCATTTGGGCGTGTAAAGGGTTGAAGGGCTGAGGGGTCTGAAGGGCTAAAGGTCTGAATGAATTAAAAAGGCTGAAGAGGTTTGAGGTGCTAAAAGGGTCCCATAACACATCAGGGATGAAGTGTTATTTTCAAGAGGGCCGTTTACTACAATGACAGTGTAAAAAACCTAGGAACTAAATTTTGCAGAGACCTGTCGTTGAATTCACATCCAGTAACTGCTTGGAAGAAACTCAGGCCTTTGTATCGTTTATTGTATAGCATGAGCGTTACTGTACATTATAATATAAAGAAGATGATTACTAACGCGTTAGATTACAGTATCCTCAAAAATAAATAAAAAGCATTCGAGGATTTCTGGAGTTATGGCATACGAAGAACGATATTATTTTGCATAGAATGTTTAAAAGTATCGTGTGCAGCCATAACTATTTTAGGAGTAGTAGTTTCAAAGTTCCATACCCGGACACTCATACAGCTCGTTTTGAAGTGTCAGTGTGAACATGGCTTGGCCAGCTAGTACAACGATTCTACGCACCATTCAATTTTCCCAGTCTTTCTGACAGCGTGTTTCAGTTGGAATCAACAATAAAAATGAAAAAAATGCCCTCCGACTCTTACAGTGAGTCTAATGAGCACACAACCTCTGCATTCATATTTTGCCAATGTATGTTTTAAACTATTTTCGTATTTAATTTTTGCTCGTATTTTTTATGTTTATTTTTTGCTCGTACTTTTTATATCGCATCATCCCGGCCATCAGTGAAACTTGTAAAACTGTGCCACTAACACTAATACTACAGTGGCTTAAAGGGGGTAGTGTAACGAACGAAACCGGAGAAGCGGCACAGCGTTGGAAGACGGCCGCGGGTGGCGCTGGCGCTTGCAGCACCGTCGTTCCGGCTATGGCTCCGGCTTGGCCGCTTGGTCAGCTTGGCTCCGGCCAGCTCCGGCCGATTCGCAGCTGTCGACTACACTGTCGTCTGCTAGTTTCAGATTTTTATTCACCTTCAAACACAAATCATGTCGTTGGAAGTTCAATGGAAACAAATAATTGTTTTTGAGGTATTTATAATAGTTATGAAGCGTGTTAGGGTGCCTCTAAATGCCGGCCGATTGAGGCACCCTAACGGAGCTGCGGATCGAAGCGCCACCTACACCGTCTTCCAAGGAACGGCCGTTCCCAATGCATGGTGGAGGCTACGCGGTAACTACACTACCCCCTTTAAGGCACTGTACTAATACCTTGCTTAAATTTGCTTTGTTAATTTTCCAGTGTTCGCTGGTGACTGTGTTTCAGTCACCGGAGGTGACTTCGGTTTTGACACCCCATGCGAAGCATTGAACCTTCAGCAATATAAACTTCTTCATCATCCTCTTCGTCTTCTTCTTCTTATTATTCTTCTTATTATTATTCTTATTACTATTGTTATATTCATAAATGATAAAATATACTATTAATTATAAAATATAAGAACTCTCGAGGACTAACATTCGTCCTCATCGCTTAAGGTATTTTAACATAAAACATTACTCCATGGCCTCTGATCTACCCATGAGCGTCGCATCGAAGCCCAGGACGATGGGTCATCGACGGAGCAAGCTGTCCTTGCCCAGCGATCGGCAGTCTTCGTCCATCTCCATCTGTAAACTCCGGCTGCTTGCGGCCTGCCTTAACACCAGCTCTCTATCGTCCAGCATTGGATTTGCCCCCACAAGCAACCACGGTTCACTTAGTGCCGGTGACCTCCCTTAGGCAGCACACCAATGTGCGAGCCACATTGGCTCATTATTGGCAAAACCTGGCACAAATCTTGGTCCGACGTTGGTTTTTCTCGAAAGCGCTACCCGATCCAATGTTGGACCATTGTTCTGTGCCAAGATGGGCCATGATTTATCCAACGGCATAGCCAACGTGGCCCATTACTGGCTGTCCGTTTTTCAACCATTATTGGCATCGAACCTTTACCACTGGCTCATCCAATATTGGCTTCCATTCATATACACTGGCTAACCTAATATTGGCTTCCATTCATATACATTGGCTAACCTAATATTGGCAGCCAATAATAGACATTGGCTATTCCAATGCTGGCAGCCGTTTTTGTACAACCTCCAGATTTTTTTAACATATCGCGCGAACGTCGACCGGCCGGTAGATCAGCGCCTTATTGCAACGTAAAACAGCAAGTCAGCGAGGCTATGAGAATGCCTTCTGTGGCATGCGCTTAGTCTTGCTGACCTATACTCATTCGCGCAGCAATAATGTGCCGATCTACCAACTGGTCGGCGTTCGCGCCAGGTTGTTAAAAAATCTGGAGGCTGTACATGGGCTGTTCCAGATCAGGCACCCATTGTTTTTCATAGACTATTCAAATATTGACTGCAATTGTTTAGCCATCCACTCAGTAACACACAGCACTTACCGAAAAGAAAGCCTACAGAGAAAACAAAGTACTTTGTCCCATGCAATATTATATTGCATGCAAATATGAACAGTTAAGAAAATTCAGAAGATTGTAGACTTTATTTACAACACACTAGCATCTGCTTGGGTGGGCTTGGCAGGGGTCCAGGCAGCATCTTAGGTTGCAGGCTCAGGAATGAATTGAGGAGGAGTCTGGACCAGGGGCAGGACTAGAGGCGGGCGGAGACGAGGGCTGCCTCAAATCTCCTTCTCCTGCCCCCTCCTCGATCCACCAAGCCAGGCAGCCACCTCCCGATGACCGCCTGGGCTCGAATCTTGTCCACGCAGCATTTTTCACAGATGGCATCTGCGAAGTGGTTCCACGAGTTTAAAAATTCAAATTAAGAAGCACTTTATTTTTACCAGAGCACATTGACTGTGACTATAGTCACCGACAGGACGAAACCGGCAAGAAAGCGCGTCTGTAAGCCCCGCTGTTTGCTTGACAATTTCTTCAGCCTTTTTACTCACTCTGCATGGGGCACTGCTTGGTCTCATAAAAGTTCCAGTAAGAAACTCAAAAAGTGTCATAAAGGTAATACAGTTCAAAATATGAGAATACAGCACTCATGTGGTTGTCAAACACAATGCTTGCAGCACACTTGGATACCGTTGCCTTATCTCAAGGAAAACGTGTAGCGAACGTAAATGAAGTGTAAGTGTAGTCTGCTGGTCAGTTACAAGTCTGAAAAGTTTCAAAACTCAATTATGTCCTTTTGATGAATTACCTCAGACTGGGGCAAGAGACCAAGAAACATCCATCCATGGAAGAGAATAAAAAAAGGAGACAAAAGGACTTTGCTCCATCACCGTTTTCAATCTTCCACGGTTATTTTCTTCCATTAACCATGAAACAAAATGACAGGCGACAGGAGGACTTTCCTCCTGTCACCTTTTTTGCTTTCTTCCACAGCTGGATGTTTCTAGGTTTCTCGCCTCAGTCTTGGGCAATTCATCAAAACGGTAAGTATACACCAGCTCGCCTGCACCCTCAATGTAATTTAACACTTGTCCTTTCTGGGTTGTTTGTATTGTTTACAGGTCATAAAAATGAACAGATGTTAATATGCACAGGGTAAAATTTTAAGCAACATACCGTAAAATACCGAGCAAGTGCCCACTCAAAATATGAAGGTAATCGCGAAAATTGGGGAATGAGCGCTTGTTAGCTCATTAATTTAACCTATATATTGTCACGAACGACGAGGTGACAAAACAACGGAATAACTGAGAAAACTGAAACATTTAATGGGGCGAACTTGTGCCCAGAAATTAAAGGGAAAAGACAATAACAACAGAGCGTCGCGGGCGTCGAAAGCGGCGAAGCAGCAGGATCGAACGCTGAGGCAAAACTGACCCCAGCTTGCCACGCGGAGCCGCTTTTGTATACGCGTGGGCTTCTGGAGCATTCGGCGTAGAAGGTTCGGTGCGTAGAACATTCTAACCTCGAATCAGCAAGACGGTTCTCAAATTAACCAGAACGTCACATTACAGTGTCAATAAAAATGTGTAGCCGCGGCCAGAAATAGAACCCTGGCCTTCTGGAAGACAAGCGCGATAACCGTTAGGCCACGGGCGCGCTGCCTATTTTGTCAGCTGCGCTCGCGGCATTATTCCCCCCTTTAAAAAAGCGCATCGTCCCGATGCAGCACAAAACGAAAACAAAAGAAATCCACAGCAAAAGGACAGCAGAATCGCGAACCGCAGTTCACAGTTCACAGTTCACTCGTCGACGAGGGTGGAAAGTTCTATCGTTCGTAATACGGCTTCAGCCTGACGACGTGCACCCCCTCGGGTCACGGCTGACGTCTTGCAGATGGGCGCGTTCCGTCGGGAAGGACTTCGTAGTTCAGATTGCCGAGGCGTCGGACGATCTTGTAGAGTCCGAAATAGCGTTTCAGAAGCTTCTCGCTGAGACCACGGCGTCGTATCGGTGTCCACACCCATACCCGGTCTCCGGGTTGAAAGTGGACGTCCCGGCGACGAAGGTTATACCGGCGTGCGTCGACTCGCTGTTGGTCATGAATCTTGATTCTTGCCAGTTGGCGAGCCTCTTCCGGCGTTGAGAGATCAGTTGAGCGTCGTCGTTGTCATCGCCGGCCGGCACGTGAGGCAGCATGGCGTCGAGCATCGTGGTAACTCACCGACCGTGTACCAGTTGAAAGGGCGTCACTCCCGTTGTTTTTTGAACCGCTGTGTTGTACGCAAACGTAACGTTCGGCAACACCTCGTCCCACGTTTTGTGCTCAACGTCGACGTACATGGAGATAATGTCGGCGATGGTCTTGTTGAGCCGCTCTGTTAGCCCGTTGGTCTGCGGGTGATAAGCGGTGGTTCGTCGATGGCTGGTATGACTGAGCCGAAGTACCTCTTGTGTCAGCTGTGCCAGGAAAGATGACCCTTGATCTGTGATCAGCACTTCAGGTGCGCCGTGTCGAAGGAGGATGGACTTGACAAAAAACTTGGCGACTTCCACCGCTTTTCCCGATGGCAGGGCTTTCGTCTCGGCGTATCGTGTAAGATAGTCTGTCGCGACGATAATCCACTGATTTCCTTGCGCCGATGTTGGGAACGGCCCAAGTAAATCCATTCCGACCTGCTGGAAAGGCCTAGTCGGGGCAGGTATCGGCTGCAGGAGTCCTGCTGGCTTCGTCGGAGGCCTCTTACGTCGTTGGCACTCATGGCACGACCTTGTGTACAGATGAACTGTTTTCGGGAGTCTCGGCCAGTAGTACTTGTCACGAATCCGGGCGAGCGTCCTGCTGTAGCCAAGGTGTCCAGCCGTCGGGTCGTCGTGGCATGCTTGAAAGATTTCTTCTCGCAGGCTGGCCGGAACAACCAGAAGCCAGGCAGAGTTGCTCGTTCCGAAGTTTTTCTTGAAGAGCACGCCTCGCCGCAGAACGAAGCTTGACAAGTCTCGGGCCAAGGCTCGCGGAACTGAACTTCCTTGGCTTTCGAGGTGTTCCATCACGGCGCGAAGTCCCGGGTCGTCTCGTTGAAGTGCTCTCATGTCGGCATCTGTCACTGCGCCGAGAAAACGGGCGGCATCGTCGTCGTCAGTGCTTTCGGGAGGAGATTCGACTGGGGCCCTAGACAAATAGTCGGCGTCGTTATTCTTGCGGCCAGACTTATCCACAATGGTCACGTCGAATTCTTGCAGTCGCAGACTCCAGCGAGCGAGGCGTCCTGACGGGTCCTTGAGGTTGGCGAGCCAACAGAGAGCGTGGTGGTCCGTGACAACGCGAAACGGGATCCCGTACAGGTACGGGCGGAATTTGGTTAACGCCCAGATGGCAGCGAGACATTCCTTGTCGGTCGTCGAGTAATTTTTCTCTGCCTTGGACAGTGCCCGGCTTGCATAAGCGATCACCCTCTCTGCTCCGTCTTGTCTTTGGACGAGTACTGCGCCGAGTCCGGCGTTGCTGGCGTCCGTGTGTACTTCCGTTTCCACTGATGGTTCGAAGTGTCCGAGGATAGGGGGCGACTGGAGTCTTCCCTTCAGTTCGTTGAACGCTTGTTCTTGCTCCTCCCCCCACTGGATGTTCACGTCGTCCTTCGTCAGATGCGTGAGCGGTGCAGAAATCTCGGCGAAATCGCGAACGAAACGTCTGTAGTAAGCGCACAGTCCAAGAAATCTTCTTACGGCTTTCTTGTCTGATTGCTTCGGAAATTCAGCAACAGCGGATGTCTTGGCAGGATCAGGGCTTACACCCTGAGCACTCACGACATGGCCCAGGAATTTGATCTCGCCGTAAGCGAACCGACATTTTGACGGCTTTAGTGTCAGTCCAGCATTCCGTATAGCCGGTAGCACGGCTCGCAAACGTCTCAGGTGCTCGTCGAAGTCACTTGCGAATACCACGACGTCGTCGAGATAGACGAGGCAGCTTTGCCATTTCAAGCCGGAAAGAACGGTGTTCATTACGCGCTGGAACGTCGCCGGTGCTGTGCAGAGTCCGAACGGCATCACTTTAAATTCGTACAGTCCGTCTGGCGTGACGAAAGCAGTCTTCTCACGATCCCGTTCGTCGACCTCGATCTGCCAGTACCCACTATTCAGGTCCATCGACGAAAAGCATCGGGCATGGCGCAGCCGGTTCAGAGAGTCGTCGATGAGTGGCAGCGGGTAGACGTCCTTTTTCGTTACGGCGTTTAGTCGACGATAGTCCACGCAGAACCGAAGAGTCCCATCTTTCTTTTTCACCAGGACTACCGGTGAAGCCCACGGACTCTTTGAGGGCTGGACGATGTCGTCGTCGAGCATTTCTTGGACCTGTTTCTGGATGACTTCTCTCTGTTTCACAGATACACGATACGGCGACCGATGTACGGGAAACGCGTCGTCATCAGTTATAATTCGATGTTTCGCAACCGTCGTTTGGCGAACCTTTGACGACGTGGAGAAGCACTCACTGAACTCGGCAAGTAGGCCACTGAGTTGTCGTCGTTGCGGGGCAGGCAGGGTTGGATCGATGTCGAAATGCGAATGCGGCGTTGTCTTGTGTGGCCACGAAGGTCCTCTGCTATTCCGGCGATCGCGGCTGGGTCCGCGAGTTCCTCGGCGTGACCCACGGCGGTGCCTTTCGTAAGGTGCTGAGCTTCCTGTCGGAAGTTTGTTACGAGGGCAACAGTGTGTCCGTCTTGGAGCTCCGCGATGCCTCTTGTGACGCCGATCCCTCTTCCAAGAAGCAGCTGTAGGCTTCCCTCTAGCAGAACGTCGCCGCAGAAAGCTTCGTCGATCCAGACGGGTACGAAAACACTCGACCGCGGCAGGTAAGTTCACGTGGTCTGCGAGGACTCGGGCCGCGGATGACGTCGCTTTGGGTTCCTCCCGTTGTGGAGCAGGTTTTCGTAGCGTCAGCCGGTTTGCTCCGAGGTCGATGACGGCGCCATACTCGCAAAGAAAGTCCATTCCGAAGATAACGTCCCTCGAACAATTTCGCAGAACGACGAACTTCAATGGGCACGCCTCACCGTGAATCTGGACGCGAGCAGTGCATCTCCCGACAGGTGTGATGAGATGCCCACCGGCGGTTCGTATTTGAGGGCCTTCCCCCGGCGTTGTCACTTTTCGAAGGCGGCGAGAAAGCCTCCCACTTAAAATTGAGTAGTCTTCTCTGGTGTCCACGAGTGCCGATGCGTCGAGGCCGTCGATAACAACGTTTAGGCTGTTAGACACCGTTGCAGAGGAGTCATTTCGGTCTCTGGTGGCGTTCGAGTGGGGGCCCTCCGACGTCCGTGGAGGATCTTGGCGTCGGTCGTCTTCGGCAACTCCACCTCCAGGGGTTGCCGCGCCTAGTTTCCCCGGCGAGGAGCTAGGGGCGACAGGCTTTCACGTCGGGGTCGGTGCATCGGCGAAGCTGGACGTCGCAGCGACGGCGACCGGAACTCTCGGCGGGACGCAGGCTCGGGGGACTGAGGTCGTCGCAAGTACTCGTCGATCTCCCGAGGTCGTTCACCATAACGGGGGCGCGGGTCGTTCGGGTGGAACCCGCGCAGCCCAAGTCGTCGGTATGGGCATCGGCGGTAGGTGTGGTCTGCTTCCCCGCAATGGAAGCACAGAGGGCGTCGGTCGGGCGTTCGCCACACGTCGGTTTTCCGGGGTGCGCGCGGCTCCGGGCGGGCGTACAGCACCGGGTTGTCGTGATATCTGTCGTGTTGCGGCGCAGGAGACTGACGTCGGGGCGGCGTGACATAGGTGCGAGGAGGAGGCGGTGGCCGTCGGGCCACTGCGGCGTAAGACAACGTGGGCTCCTCGGTGGCTGCCACGACGACGGGAGCCTCTGGTTGGATGGCTCTCTGGACTTCTTCCCGCACAACCTCGGCGTTGGAGAGCGAGGCCGGGCGTGCGGCAGCGGGCAGCAGCTTCTTCAATTCCTCCTGGACGACTTCACGGATAATGTCACGGATGCCGGGGAGGGTGGTGCCCAGGTCGGATCCAGATGTCGCCAGAGTAGTTACGCCAGGGTGTCGTTGGTAGTGTCTGGCGCGGGCTAGCAGGGCCCGTTCCATATTTGTCGCCTCCGTGACGAACTCGTCGACTGTTGTCGGGGGATTCCGGACGAGACCGCCGAAAATCTCGCTTTTCACATCCCTCATCAGGGGGTGCAGCTTCTTCTCCTTGGTAGCCTGAGGATCGGCGCGGGAGCTCAGGCGGAGAACATCCTCGACGAAGCTGGTGATGCTCTCATTTAGGCCTTGGGTTCTTGTTCGCAGGAGATCTTCGGCCCTCTCTCGTCGGTGTTGGCAGGCAAACGTCTTCTTCAGTTCTTGCTTGCACAGCTCCCACGACATCAAAGAAGCCTCGTGGTTTTCCAGCCAGTGCCTCGCAGTTCCTTCCAGCGAAAAGTAAAGGTTCTGCAAGCAGTGCTCAGCTGACCACCCGTTATATCGGGCCACACGTTCATAATGTTGCAGCCAGTCCTCGATGTCCTCGTGGGCGTCTCCGTGGAAAGGCGTCGGAGTTTTGGGTGCGACGGGCAGGTATACGATGGTGGCGTTAGACGGGTTCTGTGACGACTGGCTGTCCATCGTTGGCCTCGTTGGCTGCTTAGTCTTGGGCGGCAGAGGTCCAAATTCCGGGTGTAGGCCATGGGTACGACGACTGAACCGGATCTCGGAAGTGCTTTCGTTGGTTCTTCGTGGGCTTGGCATCGGACTTGCACTGCGGGCCCTCTGAGGGGTACGCGGCAGGGGTATGCGGTACCCCGCACCTCCACCAAAATGTCACGAATGACGAGGTGACAAAACAACGGAATAACTGAGAAAACTGAAACGTTTAATGGGGCGAACTTGTGCCCAGAAATAAAAGGGAAAAGAAAATAACAACAGAGCGTCGCGGGCGTCGAAAGCGGCGAAGCAGCAGGATCGAACGCTGAGGCGAAACTGACCCCAGCTTGCCACGCGGAGCCGCTTTTGTACACGCGTGGGCTTCTGGAGCATTCGGCGTAGAAGGTTCGGTGCGTAGAACATTCTAACCTCGAATCAGCAAGACGGTTCTCGAATTTACCAGAACGTCACATTACAGTGTCAATAAAAATGTGTAGCCGCGGCCAGGAATCGAACCCTGGCCTTCTCCGTGGAAGACAAGCGCGATAACCGTTAGGCCACGGGCGCGCTGCCTATTTTGTCAGCTGCGCTCGCGGCAATATCTACTGTGCATATTTTTTCAGATGCTGCAAAATTTTGGGGTGGGCACTTAGTAGGGAATGGGCGGATGCTCGGTATTTTACGGTAGGTCCTAATCCTACCGGCATGGGGCTTGTACAATCGAAACAGGGTGTGGCCAAGCTTGTTGAGTGCAGCATCAGGCTCAATGAACATCGGTGCGTATATTGGGCCATGCCTTGCCGTACTCACCCTGTCAGTGACTATGGGGTTAGATAATAAATTTTGTAGGGCAGCCAGGAATTTGAATAAATGAATATTACCTATTACAATGGTGCACAGACCCAAATTGATAAAGGCCCTCTTGCCCTTGCGGCCGTAGAGGCTGAAGAGCACCTGGACCGGATGACCCATGATGCTCTTCATGATGCCAGCAGTTACCTCTGGAAGGTTCCTGCCCCCAATCTTCTCCAGCTGATCTTGCTGCAAAACAAAACAATGACTATAAAACCACAAATTATGTGTAGAAGTGCCATGTTATAATGAAAACTAATTGAAAATTGCTCTCTGGTACCACCTGCACTGTTTCATTCTACACCTGCAACACAGATGCAAACACTCCCAAAACCTGAACAATTTAGCCACATGTGCTGGCAGCCTGAAAGTGCTTCAAGGAGCTTCTTTAATTTCATTGGTAACTAAAATCCATATTCCATAAACACTAGTTTTATATTTATATTGAGTGTTACTCAGCTACGACTGAAATTTGGCACAGTTTCTTGCAAGACGGTTTTAAAGGTTCATTCAAATACTATACTAGGTGTTTCTGCTAATATGCTTAAAAATCCCCATGAATAGGGTGGTTGAGAAAAAATAAACTCTCGGTAACTAACCGCCAGCAACGGCGGACGTCAAGGATTATAAAAAGCACACTAATTAAAAAAATAATTACCTCAGATCTACTCCTTTATTAAAAATAAACATATGGTTCCAATTGGAAACTTGCTAAGCGTGTGTGAAGCATGTGGGGTGCACTAAAGTTACCACTCGTGCAGCAGGCGGAAGGCTGGCAATGAGAAAACACATGATTTTCTTTTATCACCTGTGATGCATGATGGTGCAACATGCATGCACTGCCATGCATCGCACGTAGAGGTACGTGTTCAGATGGGCACTGACATCAAAAAGGCAAGCCTCAAGTGGAAGTCCGGAAGCTCTATCTAGACCAGGGGTGGCCAGGCTGACCCGGCTTAACCGCTGAATTCACAAACCTCCCTCCAATTGAAGCACCCCTCCACTTCCTCAAAGAAGACGCGAGGGCTGGCGCTGGCCAATCGCGATGACGGATTGGCGGCCTAGGCTCCTTGCGATTGGCCAGCGCCGGCCCTCGCGCCTTCCTAGAGGAAGTAGGGGGGCAGCTCAATTGGAGTGAGGTTTGCGAATTCAGCGGCAAGAGCCGCAAACAAAACCACGAAACTACTAAGAGGCGCGTGGGGGTGTGGGTCCTTGTACAGAACAATAAACGAAACTCTCAACTACTTTCAGTCTTGTACAGAACAATAAACGAAACTCTCAACTACTTTCAATCTATCAGGGACAAAAGCAATTCAGTTCTACATAAGGTAGTAGTAGCACAAGACTACCAAATTGCAACCTGTCTTTCGATTTAAAACGCGTTAAATTTCTCTTTTTTGGGGAAGTGCTCATGCGACCGGGAGGGAGGCAAAGGGGGGGGGGGGGGGGGGCACGAGTCGCATGCTGCTTGCGAGCCGCAGCTTGGCTACCCCTGATCGAGACTGTCCTACATGCGATGCGTGGCGGCGCATGTATGTTGCACATTTTGGTCACGGGGAGGGAGATTGCACTTCAATAAAAGTGAAACAGGGAAATGCATTTAAATTTCTCTTTTTTTAATGCTATAAAGGCTGCACGGGCCGCTTATTACTGTGTGGGTGCATTTAGTAGTTTACAATATTTTACCCATAATCTCGAATATGTTTGCAACTGAGGAGTTACTCGTTAACTCCTTTGATAGAAAGGACTTCTTATAAATGTTTAAACAACGCTAATTAATGGTTCCACGTGAAATGTATCTAAAGTACATCGGATGCGTAGCTTTGAAACAAACTTCAGCTCAACGAGAACGTATACCTGTACTTATCCTCCAAACCATTCAGGTGTGTGCAACATAGGCGTCCTCACTGCCAAGCATACATGCCCATTCCTTTCAGTACATTACCACAAAAAGTTGTTTAGGTATATAGCTTGCTCGCATTAAAAAGGTTAAGAAACAACAGTTTTCCCGTTACGAAGTTGGCTCCTAGCAGTTTCGAGCTTCACACTCCTGCTGTGAAAAAATACCACACGAGTGCTGCATCCACATTTGGCTGGAATTCTAGTCCTCAGTAATTGAACCTCCAAGCCGAATGCTCGGTCTTACGAAGATCATCCTGGCGATATCCCACACTGCCTGGCGATAGTAACAAAAAGTATGAGAAGGAAAATTGGCTTAGGAAGGGCAAGAGAAGGAATCACTTTTGGTTTACAGGCTAGGTGGTCCGCCCGTCATAAAGGGTATATTCATTATACTTTGTTTCACCTTGCAATGGACCACAAAGGACGCTACAAGCCACCAGAGCCAATTCACAGCTCGAAGCATGTCACATGTCCTTCTGGCTGGGTGAAGTGACACGGGGAGCAAAGTGATGTGACACACCAGAAACTATAGATTGATTCGTCTCGTAGCATCCATCCAGTACATGGTAAGATGAAACGGAGTATAGCATCAATTCATTTATCGTCCACGTGGCAGTGTGTGCCGGAGGCAAATGGGAAGAGAACAAGCACATGCCTTGAATAAAATGGGGTTAAAAAATAGTAGGGTCAAAACTGGGGTGTGTAACGGCTAGACACACATACCGCACATTCCTTTGCAGCTGGAGCACAACTTTGGCAGGGCATTCTTTCAGAAATGCTTTGAATGACGATGTTCATGCCATCAAGGTGTAAGTATTGTACTAAGCTCCTCTGTGCAACATCAGCATGCAGTAACACATAATACATTCTCTGTTACCACTGCCTTTTCCGCGACAGTGTAGCATTTAAAAAGAATAAATAAGGACACACTGATATGGGCAACCTAAAATATAAAAGGCAATAACTACCAAGGCTTTCGCTACACCCTTCTCCTTGACAGCTGCCTCTGCTGCCTCCAACTCCTGAAGGCTTTTGGCTGGCAGCCTTGGGAGAGCTGGGGGCAGGATCTGTGGGGCTCGCGTTGCCTGAGCTGCCGGTGCCTCTAGCAAGGCCACTCTCTCAGTGATGTCTTGGACATTCTGCCTCAGCTGTGAGAACTGATGCAGGATGTCCCTATTCTGTTGTCGAATTTCGACCAAAAGGTGAACCATTTCCAGCTGGACTCCTGGAACAGAATACTTTCATGTCAACCTGTTTGCACATTTTTCAATCAGACTTCTCTTGGACCTAGCACACAGCTGGTATTGACCTACATTTACAGGTCCTATACTTTTTTTAGTAAAGATAGTTAAAAACAATATAAAAGTAATGACTTGAGAGACTTCAATGTATAGCAAGCTGCCCTAAATCAGCTTCCTAATCAATCCACTACTTGTCCCACTCCAGACCTTGGCTAAGCAACTATTGTAACTGGCAGGATAAGAATGGCATCTTTTTCAGATGCCCGGCCTCCAGCAAGTGTTCATTGCCTTCAGGTGTGCTTTGGCTATGCGTGCACGCTCAAGGCTCACGAGATGTCAAAGCATTACCGAAAGTAGATGCTTGCATTGGATTTGGGACAACTGAAGAGCCTCCCTCCTGATCTAATACTGTCAGCAACTATAAATGAATTTTTTCATTTATTATAGGTGCTTCTATTCAAACTTCTTTTCAGCACTTTTTCCCATGCAGCAATTTGTAACCAAAGCAATTCATGTGTCCAAAATGAAGGACAACAGAGACCCAACTTCGTGATATGCAACAAAATGTCCATGAGACATAGTAATTGCATTGGATATCTATAAAAATACTGCTCATCTCCGTTCCTGCAACCACATGTTTTCGTACCGGTTGTTTACAAGAGATCTGCCGCCACTGAAGAAGAAAATTTAAGTTAGTGATAACACCAAAGCTTTGTTGGATAATATGCATGCACTTAAAGGGGTCGGGAATATTTGTTTTTCTTAAAAATTCTAAGCTATATGTTTGTTATTATATATCCCCACATTCATTTAGTGGCACAGAAAAGATTATTTCAGTTTCCCGCCCCGCAGTTCTAAAAGTACAGCATAGTAGGTAACCAATAGAACCTTTTTGTTTCTTCGCAAGATGTCGATGCAGATCAAACAAGATGGTCAAAGCCAGAGAGTCAGATATCGCTGCAACAGCGGCTCTAAAACCTGGTTCAGACAGTTGCATTTGATTGCGTTGCGACAGCGAGAAACCAGGACATCTCTGCTGATTATATTGCGTGCCAAGATGATTCCTTGAATTGGATTCCACGCTTCATACGAAACACAGATGTGCCGGTGATTCGCTTTTGGTTGTCGACAGAACGCAGTCAAACGCACTCAAACGCAAGTGTCTGAACCGGCCTTAACACAAGTCAACAGATGAAATCTGACGTCTGATATTATGCTGAGGTAATTGTAAGATGGCTGACCTCACAGAGCTCTAGCGTCGCCTATTACACCGCGATAAACTAAGTTTCGAGCCGTACGAAGAGACCACATGTTGTTTGTGCTACTGCACGTCATGCTACAGAGATGGGTTTGAGGGAATTGCTTGCCACTCTGACTGGTCAAGCTGCGCACCAATACGAATGTCAAATTGTAAGCTGTGAACATTTTTTCGCTTTAACCAGACAAATTGCTGATCCGCTAGCAGAACAAGGACACAAATGCTGCAAATAGAAGCGAAATTAATCGCCTTAGCGTACTTGAGGATCAGGATGTCTAGTTACTGCTGAGAAAGATTGTGGTAAAGGGTGATCAATTGAAAACTCATGACTATACAGCTACCGTAAAATACCGCAGAAGCGCCCACTTTCTTCAAGCGCCCACTATTGACATTTCCCAAACTTGGGATTTCTGCAAATCGTACGTTAAGCGCCCGATTTGACCGGACAAGCGCCGATGTCTAGATTATCCCAGTTTTCAGTGAAAGTTGGGTGGGCGCTCCTCCGGTATTTTACGGTAGTCGCGGGAAAACTATAACATCCAACTTAAGACTACACAACGAAAATAATGGTCCAAAACGGATGTGCTAATAGCCAAGAGGTTTTGCGCGGATGTTTCTCAGTGATGATGATTTTCCGAAGTCCTAGATTTAAATCTTCTTGGGAATATAATTTTTTTATTGCTTCACTTTTATGCTTTCGTACAATTTTATTTCATGATGACGTTCCACAACCGGAACTATATTCCAATCCCGTGATGTAGTAGTGTAGAACATATACGAATACCGATAACTAACTCAATGTTTTTATCTCTCAATTTATTATTTGAAAATAAACAAAGCTCAACATCGTTTCAACTATTTTGCATAGCTACCGTGACGCTCTTTTGCTCATGCTGCTTAGGGTGTCGCGTGATTGTTTGACACAGTCCTAACTAAGAACACTATTTATGAAATGCAGAAGCAATATTTTCATGATAGGGGAAACAGCTCAGAAACACGGATTACGAAGAGGAAGAAACATGACAGGACAATGCTGTACTCGTTCACTACCGTAAAATACCGGGCAAGCGCCCACTCAATATTTAGAGATGATCGCGAAAAATGGGGGATGGGCGCTTCTCCGGTCATCAATTTTACATATCAAAGCACTGTGCATATTTTCTCAGATTTTACAAATTTCGGAATGGGCGCTTAGTGTGGAATGAGCGGATGCGTGGTATTCTACGGTATGTGACTCATTTTTTGCCGCAGGAAGGAAATCTCTTTGGCTGACAGCGCCAATGACGGTTTGCTAAAACATGAATGAACGTGACACAAAAGGTTTAAGGCCTTTATGATCTCTCTCGTCACCCTATCCTTGTGCGTGCCCAGAACGGTGGCTCTGCCAAAGTCAGGCAGACACTTGCACTCTGCAATGAATGGGCAAAAGCTTCCAGCCGTAGCTCCCAGCGAATATGAATGCTCTCGTAATCTATCATTCAGACATCTTCCTGTTTGCCCCACGTAGCACATGTTACATGACAAAGGTATCTGATATATTACACACGAAACACAAGTGAAAAAAGGCTTTCTGTGCGCCTTAGTGCACTTCGCGCTGGAACGACCAACTGATGGGGGACGATGGGGAACGATAAAAAAACAGACGAACGTGTTCGTCCGTTTTTTTATCGTTCCCCATCTCAGGGTTTCCAAGATGTCAATTAATTACCAGCTCGCCTGCACTCTATCACTGCTTACATATTTGGCCTTTTTTTGGGGGCGCCGAAAACACTACCGTTATTCCATATATGCCACCTACTTGTTTCAGGTTATGGGAAACGCGGTGGAGGTAGGGGACCACTACCACACGGCTCTTTTCCCTTTCCGGCCTCGTCCTCTCCACCCCCTTACCTTTCTCAAGAAGTATTCTTAAGAAAGCTAAGGGCGTGGAGAGGACGAGGCCGGAAACGGAAAAGAAGCGTGTGGTAAAAATCTCCTACCTTCACCGCGTTTCTCATAACCTGAAACAAGTAGGTGGCATATATAGAATAACGGTAGTGTTTTCGGTGCAGCAAAAAATAGGCCAGATATGTTCCAGGATCGGTGCGGGGGTAGTTGGTCGTTCCAGCGCGAAGTGCACTAAGGCGCACAGAAATCCTTTTTTCACTTGTGTTTCGTGTGTGGTATATCAGATACCTTTGTCATGTAACAGGTGCTACGTGGGGCAAACAGGAAGATGTCTGAATGATAGATTACGAGAGCATTCATATTCGCTGAGAGCTACAGCTGGGGGGCTTTTGCCCATTCATTGCAGAGTGCAAGTGTCTGCCTGACTTTGGCAGAGCCACCGTTCTGGGCACGCACAAGGATAGGGTGACGAGAGAGATCATTGATGCCTTGAACATTTTGTGTCATGTTCATTCATGTTTTAGCAAACCGTCATTGGCGCTGTCAGCCAAAGAGATTTCTTTCTTGCGGCAAAAAATGAGTCACGTAGTGAACGGGTAGTTTATTGACCCGCTTCAAGGTTGGCAAGAGTGGTCCTTTGTTTTTGTCCAATCTTTTAAGATACTGTGTATGTTTTTTCTGTCTTTGTTTCCTTTATTAAAATTCTTCAGTTGCGAATACAGCATTGTCCTGTCGTGTTTGTTCCTGAGTAAATGCCTTTGTTGTTTAAAGGACACATGCAAAGGAAAATAAATTTGTTGTTAAACATCATAGACGGAAAAAGTGTCAGAAAACAAATTTAGAACGAAGAAAAAAAGTTTTCTAGCAATATTTTCGGTGCAAAACGAATTTGTAGTTGGCACTCGCGGAAGCCGCTGCTGGTCACTAGTAGACCTGTGTGCCGCCACTGCACACCGAGTGTGCTGCACCACCAGTTGAATGAGTGTCTCCGCGCCACTGCCAGAAGGGAACACTTCGGCGTGCCGCCGCCATCGATTTCTGACTGGAGCACAGTCTATTACGTGGTGCGCTCTTTCAGGAGCCTCCTTTGTTAATCTTTAGTATAATATCAATCTTTGTTTTTTGTTGCATTTCAAACGAAGATGAATAAGTAACTTTTAGAGACAATAGGAAGCTTCCGAAAGAGCACAAGCACTATGTGATAAACAGCGGCCAGTCACATGATAAATAGCGACGACTTTTCCACGGGCGCAGACTACAAATTCGTTTCGCTTTGTAAATATAGCTCTAAAAAGTTTTTTTGTTCATTGTAAATTTGTTTTACAACTTACTTTTCTATCCAGTTTGTTAAAAAAAATTGTTTTCCCAGTGCATGTGTACTTTCATGAATATAAGAAAATTTAACTGGTAGATACATCTTTTTTTTACCCCTTTAATATTTTGAGACCTTCAGCAATGTCCAAGTACTTCAACAGAAACTGGTAATCTCCAATTTCCCAGAAATTACCGAAATATGATACCAATATTTTTTTTCACATTGTTGAGAATTTTTTTCTAAAGGTCAAGTTCAAGTTTTTTTATGTAACAAAAAAACAAAGCTATCTTCTAGTTACACCTTATCCCAATCTGTTTCCAGGACACCATTCATAACGGCACTAGCAAACGGATGCAACTTTCAAGTCGTTGAGCTCTGAATGTTAAAAAGTATAAACTTATAAATTCTTACGACTGGGCTCCTCACTGGTCTCCTGGTTGTCCTGGGACTGGTTCACTTGCTGCGCTTGCAGGGTCTCTGCCAGGTCATCCACGGAACCTATGACTGACGAATGGGAACTTGATGCAGCTGAATAGCATTAAGACAGTCGTACTACGGCTTTGTTGATGCAATCTTCAAATTATTCAACTCTGAATGTTTAAAATTACAAGCAGACTCACAGGTGACCCCCTCATTTCACTCCTGGCTGTGCTGAGGCTGCAGCTGAGCTTGGCGCCTGCCTGCCTGGCCGGTCTTGTGCCGACCCCCCACCGATGAGCGGGAGCTCAAGGCAGCTGAATAGCATAAAGACAGTGTCCACAACAAGCAAACATGATTAGGCACTACAATGGTTTATCAGCACACCAATTATATTGTTTGCTGAATGCATAAGTGATTTATAATTTATTTAATAAACTTTTATCGAGGTGGGCGGCTAGCAAAGCTGCCTAGTTTGAACCATGCAGAGTGCCTCAACATAAGAAATATTACTAGTAATATTAAATTTTTAGAGAGGTACCCTAATATCTATCATAGAGATATCCTGAGAGAACTACTTTTCATAGGTCATTGAGGCTGAAAATAACTAACAGTTTTCACCTCTCAAATACCCGGCACCTCCAATGAGCTTCTGAATGACAGAGTGCCATTCAGAAGCTTATTACTTGCCACAAGCCACGTAAATGTCCAAGGCATGTTGTTCACTGAATAAGTGTGAATAATACTGTAGACAGTCTATCATTTAAATACAGATAATGGTTACTATAACTGAATGCTTACGTGGTGAAGGCATTCTCAGGGGGGGATGCGATACGACTGCTTCCACTTCCGGCAAGGCCTCATTTGCTAGGAAAAAGAAACAATGTATCAGAACATCCCAATATTTTGCCCCAAGGTATTTTCATAAAGCCTTGGAAAAGCAGGTTCGATGCTCGTGGCATCAGTCATGAGTTGTTCGGGGGCCGCAGGTGGACTGCGCACAAGGCCACCGAATTTATTGTCTTTGCCCCCGTATGAGGATACTCAGTTTCTTCGCTTCAAAAGCTCCGGGACCTGCTCGGCTGCTAAGTCAAAGCACGTCCTTGACGAAGCTAACGAGGCTCTCGTAGGGGCCTTGAACCCTTGCTTGAAGCATCTCCTCAGCGGGTTCTCGTCGTAGCTGGGTCGCAAACGCACGGCGGAGCTCATCATTGCGTGCGTTCCAGGTGGTGATCGTTCCATCGTGGTTTTCATGCTAGGTACGTGCTGTTCCCTTTAGGGAGAAGTAGACGTTCTGCAGGCATTGCTCAGGAGTGCACCCCTTGTGCCGAGTCACTCGCTCTTCCTGGTTGGTCCAGTCCTCGATGTCTCCGTAGGCGTCGCTATGGAAGGAAGGAGGCGTCCGGGGTGTGACGGTCATCGTCTCCGTTCTCCTTCGGCTCAAAATTAGATAAAACTGTCACGAATGAAGGCAAAAAGACGATGACGAACTGAGAATAAAAGTTTAATGGCGAACTTGAGCCAAAAACAAAAGGAAGAGCGGTCGTTGAGAAAACAGCAGCTATTATCAACGGCGGCAGCAGCGAGCGCCGGCATGACACCTGGCTAGCGCGAAAGTGAAGGAGCCGCAAGATGGTTGTTTGTTTGACTGTGTTGTTTCCTATGACGTTGCTGGCATCGCAGCAAGCGTGCCTGTAACGTAGGCTTGTGTTAACTTTTTTCAGTTTTTGTTGCTTTGTACTTGTGTGTTATGTGTGTGACATTAGGTTATGTGTGATTAATCTATAAAACTCTTTCGGCGCGCATTGCAGCTGCCTGTTCAGTCTTGTGACGTGTGGTTACTCAACGACTGAGTGGTGCATCTTGACCTTGAATGCGTTGAGCCCTTCCGGCCTCATCAGAACCTAACGGTTGAATATTGTTGCTCCGGTAGTCGGAGCTTCCGTGACCATATCGTCATTTGCAGCGTTCCAGAGCTTTATTCGGAACCGCAGGGCTAGTGTGAGTGCTGACCGTCTGCGAAGGCGGCTTACAAGTACTTCGACGTTGCGTTTTAGCCCTAACGAAGTCAAAAAAGCGTCTTTTTTGGCAGCTGTTTGGGATCTGAAGAAACTACGACCCGATCGACGTGATGGTAGCGGTTTGTCAGAAAGAGAACATGGCGGGCTTTTTTGCGCGTAACCCCGTTGCACACTTCTTCTTCGTCTCGTGGCCATTCTCCAACATCCTCCCACCCAACAAAATCAGGCCGACTGTTTTGCCGGAATTTCTAGACGGTAAGAAAGCTGGATGGGCCTTCTTATCTTCACGCCCCTTCCGAGTCGGATAGTGCTGACACACACTTTCCCATCTCGACCAGGGAAGGTCTTGTCGACGACGGCCGGATCCCAGAATGTTCTTGGGCGATGGTGGTTCCTGAGAAGCACCACATCTCCCACTTGGATGCCGCTAGTGTCAGATGAGCCTACCATTTTCGCAGATTACAGCTCCAAGCGGCCAAATTTGAAAGATTTCACGTTACACGTCCTGCGCCGCTGGCTCCGAGTGAGCGTTCGTTTCTCGGGAACGGGAGTAGAACATTTCCGCCGCTTCCTGGTTATCCTGGGTGGAACTTCGGGCCCGTGATCGGATGAAGACCCGTGGTCCGAGCTACCACGGCGCTGCTTTTTTATTGCAATATCTTGCATTTCCACCAAAGGCTGTTCGAACAGGGCACTTAAATTGAGCCCCGCTTCGTCACTCACAAAGTCCTGGTAGCGGTAATCGTTGTTCTCTCGGAACGTTTGCAAGGGATGTCTGAGGGTTTCGGTAGAGATTTTTTCTCCTAGTAGTCCACTTGATCCTTCCACACTCTTTTCTATGAGGCAGCGAATAGCTTTGCCAGCAACTGCGTCAACATCTTCCCCCGCCTTTCGATTCGCTGAGCAATTCATCGGTTCCTTCTGTGATGCAAACATCTTCAAAGGTGAACTCTTGGTCCCTCCGGGTCGGTCCCGTTTACGAAATTTCTTGCCGTCGACGCTGACCACTTTGCACTCTTGAATCTTAGTGAAAACGCTTATAAGGTTGGCCGGTTTCAAAATGTTTCCCCGTGTTTCAACAGCACCAGTCGGAGTCTCTTCATCTCCCTCTCATGATTGCTCATGACGTTCCCGTGGGGGATTCCACTGTCCTCTTTAGAGTCACTGGCACTCAGCTCGCGCTGGCAACCGACATTCTCCAATAGTAGCTGAGCGCCAGCTGCTTCCCGGTCATCTTTGAAACCATATTTCCTGCTATTGGAGGGGCTATTGCGAGGTGTCAGTACCGTATAGGGCGCCCATTTCAGGGCCTCCGTTTCGTCGGATTCCAAATCACTGTCTTTCCGGACTGCTTCCTCGGGCACCAGTTCACTCTTGATGCTTGACTGCTTGGGCTCTGGCACATCCTCCTCAGGTACCGGTAGGGTATTTGTTTCCCGTAGCTGCTGAGAAGGCTGGTTGCTTTGATGTCGAGTCATTACCTGCATAACAGGTGCTTGGTGCCAGCCCACTTCCGGTAATGGTCGTACTGGACCTTGCAGTGTCCAACCAAATATTGTTTCTACCGCTGTCAAATCTCCGGCAAGTCGCTTGATGGACCCAGTGACAGCCTTCCAGTAATTATCCGCTCCAATCAGTATATCAATGTCAATGTCTCTCTTGAACCCCTAGCAAGAAAGATCGGCGAGTTGCAGCGTGCACGTTTGAGCTGTCCTGCAAAGACTTACAGGGAACGCAGAAGAATGGCAAATGGCAGGAACTTCCAAAGCCTCAATTCGTACGCCTCTCCGATCGTATTGACTTTGGAGCCATACCTCTACCTTCCAGAGTTTACTCGCATTATCAAGGGCAGTATTGCCGAAGAGTGTAATGCTCAAATTCTCTTTTCCTAGAACCTTACAAGACAGCTCGTTGACAAGCCTGGTCGTCACAAACGTCCGCTGGCTCCCTCCATCCAGTAAGCACCGGAATAGGCGGCGCTTAGTCTCCCCTTCTGCCCAGATTGTGGCGGTTTGCAGAAGAACTGTTTCGACGCTGTTAGACACCGCACTCGTTACTGACACTTCCGAAGTGCCTGGCTGTGACGACGAATGAGGACTGTCTTTGGTGGGATTGAGGTCAGGATCGCAGAGGCAAGTCATGTGTCTCCCTTGGCAGTTGGCGCAGCGGAGAAATCTGGCATTGCGACAATCTCTTGCCCGGTGATATATTTTGCAGCACCTGAAACAGCGGCCGTCTCTCTTCAGTATTTCTTTTTTCTCACTGATGTAACGCACGTTGCATTGTTCGAAAGAGTGCTCACGTGCATCGCAAAAAAAGCATTCGGCATCCTGAGTTTCCGTCGTTGCAACTAAAGCTGCTGCCGATTGAGTGATGTTTGCTCTGCGCAGCTGGTTTGATGAGTCCTCCTTTTGGGCCTCTAATAGATTGGTCTGATTGGGCTTTATTTTCATGACGCGCTCTCGGCTCGCTACCTCGAACTTCAGAAAATTCAAAAAACGTTTGCAGGCTACCGGTGCTATCCGCGATATCAGTGGCTCTTTGCTGGCAGTAGCGGAGGACAAGATCGTCAGGAAGTCTCTTCTTCACGGCAGCATGTAGCAGCACACTATACTCTTCCGCCTTTACTCCAAGTGCTTCCAGGCTGCGGACATTTATCGTGATATCATCATACAGCCGTCTTAGAGCCGTGACGTCGCTCGACGTGGTGACATTTTTTTAAATTCAAGAGTCGCGTCTTGTGCTCGTCAATTATCGCCTGGGTCTGGCCGAACCTGTTCTTCAAGAGATCCACAGTGATGTTATAGTTGTTCTCCGTTATAGACAATCCCCGTATGCTGTCTTCCGCCCTTCCGAATAAATAGCTCGTCAAATATCTAAATTTATCAATTGAAGAAAGATCAGGCTTGTTGTGTATAGCACCTTCAAATTGATCCCAGAAAGGTTTCCAGTTATGAAGGTCTCCTTCGAACTTTCGGATCTCTAATCTTGGAAGTTTGATTGCTATCGTTCTTGACCTTAGATGACCTTGGTCCCGATCTTGTAATCGTTCCAGAGCATTCGATGCGATGTTAGGCGTGTGTAGGGCATCCAGCTTGAGCGTGGCTCTTGTCCGTAAACGGCAGACTGACACTTGATAAGCCTCTACGCTTTCCATCTCTTCTTCAAGGTGGCCAATATCAACCCCATCTTCAATCTCACCGTCAACTGCCTTCAATGCTGCTTCCTTCAGTACGAGGATATTCAAGCTTTCTGTGAGCTCACCCGCGGTTGCATCCGAGGAATCCAGTAAAGCTTCCAACTCGTTGGTGGCTCTGGTCACCGCTGACCGTATGACGGCTCGTTTCCTCCGCAGTCGTTCCATTGTCTGTAGGCGAGTTGTTATAGTAGAGTGGTAAGCTGGGCCAGTTCCGTGTCTGTCAGATGGGGAGCCGTCACTCTTTTTGTAGGGCGTCTCCTAGATCCCGGGTTTCGGCACCAGATGTTTGGGATCTGAAGAAACTACGACCCGATCGACGTGATGGTAGCGGTTTATCAGAAAGAGAACATGGCGGGCTTTTTTGCGCGTAACCCCGTTCCCCACTTCTTCGTCGTCTCGTGGCCATTCTCCAACAGCAGCTGTCTTTTAAGTAGCGTAGCATGACAGACCGAGTTTCGTCCATCCAGCCACTGGGCTAGAAGAATGCGGAAGACGATGGGCTTTTTTTAGGAAAAGTGTCCGCCTCCTCACTACCGGAGAGGCCGGAATATGGTGACACCAATTGCAGGAAAAACTTTCATCCCTTTTCTGTTAGCGTCGTGGCTTCATTGATCGCTCTTAACGCGAGTATGTAGTATGTTTTGTTTGGGTTTGCGAGTCTGTGGAGAGCCGTATTAGAGTCGCCAACAATAGCTGCAGCACCAGGGATCACTTGCGCTCTTTTTCTAAGGCAGCAGATATGGTACACAGCTCGGCGTGAGTAAAGGACAATCCGTTATTTAGACGTTCGTACCTTCGCCATTCAATGGCAGGTGCTAGGTTGATGTGCTGTTGAGTCTGTCTAAGGAGCCATCCGCGTAAAAACGCATACTCAAAGTATGGCATTCTCTTTGACACTCACAACAAGCTGCTGACCGACGATGTCACCTTGATGCCCTTTTGTTCATAGACCTGGCACGTTGATAAATACAGTGAACCCGGTCAGCGCACAACCCGCTCGGCGAGGTGAAGAAGATGTTGCCAGCCTAGTCTCTTGCGGTGGCGTGTACCAGCCTGTAGCCTTCAGGTGGATTCATATTGTAGAGAAAGGATGTGAACGCAGTTGCCCAGCAAGTGAACGTCCGGCTACAGTTGTGCGGCAGTAATGACGAAGTGCGGCTCTCTGGGACATGACTTGCAAAGGTTCACTACCGTTCTTCGAGTAGCTTAGTGCTTGTAAACCGGAGTCGCCTCAACTCTGACCGCAGACCTGCCCCGTATACACGTTTCATCTTTTTTATACAAATTTAACAGGGCGTACGTGCGGTGCAGTGTGCTATCGCGGACAATATGAGCTGAAACAGCGCTCCGGCCTGTGCACAGTGCTACCTGCGCCGCCTTTCGCATCGCTCCCGAAACACGGCGCACTCTGAGGCCGAGATAAATTCTCACTTGCGCTCACTGCGCCGCTTCGCTCTTCCGGCCGTCTGCTAGCGAAAATATTGGCCGACGGAACCACCATCACGATGCGTGTGCCGTGTAGCCCAATGTTCGCGTTATCAGCTATCATGCATTTCAGTGCATTTCAAGATAGCGCCAAAGTGGAAAATTCGTTGTCACGCTCGTATCTCCACTCGGAGCGTTGCCTGACGAAGCTGCCTTTGCCCCCAAAAGGACCCGATCTGAATATCATCGAAAACATTTGCAGGCGCATCGAGGTAGCCATGTCACGGCGTCCCTTCCAACGCGCCACTGCCCACAAATTGTAGAAAGCAATGAGGTGAATGGGAGTGGTTTCGGGCTGAGCCAGACTTCGTTGCCGTGCTCTATGATTTCTTACTAGACAGGATGGGAGCCGTGGTCGCGTGTCAGGGGAGAAGGACGCAGAATTGAACTATTTTGCAAGTTTTACTGCGCCTCAGAACCCTCTGAGGCGGACTCCTGCCGATTGGAACAAAGCTTGATGCTACGGATGCGACACACTGTTTGACGCCGTTAACCACGCATACTTTTGTGTGGTGCCTCCGTGATCCCGATCTTCTTGTATAGTGCAGTTGAACTTCCACGCCGACTATTAATCTTTTGTGTCTGACATTGTCCTCTGCAAATATTCTTTCGATTAAGTTTCAATCTCCTTCTCCTGGCAAATATATGAATGTTTGTCCCACTTTATTACTAGGAATTTGTAAACAAAAAAACTGGTGTCTTGTCAGCAACTTGTTTTGTTTGAAACAAACACGTGGCCCAGTAATAAAGAACTAATACTTTCGACCCTCAGTCAAGGTTACAAAACCTTCTCAGTAACATGTATACGCTTACCCTTTTTTAAAACATCTGATCAATGAAAAAGAAGAAAAAAGTAAATACATTGGAGCTGGACTAAATCTGGCATACAGATTTTGGCCTAAATTTTACGATGTCCTACTTTGTGCATGCACCTATAATCAAACAAAAACAACCTGCAGCGTCCTTTGATGTGACTTTCAAAAACGATAATCGCCGCTGACATTTAGGACACTTCAATATTTTTTCTTCACGAGTCAGCGTTTTTTCTACGGGATTCTTCGCGATAGAATAAAGTAAATCAATTCCAAAAGCGGGACGACAAGTGTAATATTTTGCCTCCTCCCACCGCCCTACGACACAAATGCCCGCGGTCGCACCCGCCATCTCGCTTGCAGACGGCCGGAGGAGCGCAGTGGCGCAGCGAGCGCAAGTGACAATTTATCTCGTACTCAGGGTGCGCCATATCTGCGGAGCAAGACGACAGGCAGCGCAGGTAGTACCGTGCGCCGGCCGGAGCGCTGTTTCAGCTCATATTGTCCGCGATAGTACATGGTCTTGCTTACCACGGGTCCCTTGTGCAGTTGCAACATTATTTCTTAAGAACACGCCCATTTTGTACCAGCCATTCGCCAAAAACTCAGTTTCGAAACGTGTAGCTCGCTACCAATTTAGTGACATGAAATTCCCGAGACAGCTGACTATTTATAAGGATTCCCAGGAACCAATGTCGCTGCACGCCCTTAATGTCTTGATTTTTTATCCGAAGGTTTGTTGCCAGTAGAGTAATCTTCTTTGCTCAAAATGCCAAAGCCTTTGTCTTTGTCTCGGAACCTGTTTGCTCAAGGTCTCGCATATGGTGTACGATGCGGTTAAGGGTCATATGCATTCGAAGTTCAAGCGCTCTTCCCACGCGCCCGGCAGACCAAATGCAGATGTCGTCCCCGTGCAAGGAGATATGCACGGCGGGATGAATGCAATAGACGAATCGGGGAAGGCGCATCACAAAAATGTTGAAAAGCGTAGGGCTTTCGATTCTTCCCTGGGGCACGCCTCACACTGCTGGCCGAGCGGTGCTTATCACGTTCTCAAGGAGTACATGGGAAGCCGGTCCTAAAGGAAAGAAGTTGTTACGCGGAAAAACGTGCCCTCAATGCCGAGTTCTTGAAGCTTAAGTAGGATCGTTCTATGGGGCACGACATCGAACGCCTCCTCTATGTCTAAAAAGGTGGCCAGCATGTGCAGCCTGCTTTTCTTGGAGGGTTGAATTGAAGATATGATGAACGCGATACTGTCTGCCGTGCCATATCTCTGTCCAAAGCCCGCTCGCTCAGGTCGAAGGATGTTACGATCATCTGAAATCCATTGAATTTGCTTCAGAACTAGGATTTGGAACTTTATCGATTACCCCACCGATTAATCCATTGATGCCTTAACTGCAATTATTTGTTTTCAACCGGTAAATCGGTAAACGTTTGACAAATGAAAAGAAACTAAAAATTCAACGGTTTCACCAGACGGACTTGGACGAGTACTCCAGTATGAAGAAAAAGCTGAACGTGAAATTTAGTCTAAATTAATCTGTAGGGGAGAGATTTCAAACTCCAGTCAATTGCAGGTTACAAGTGTCCAGGACTCTTCAACGGGGCTCGAGTTTCTGCTTAGTGCAGCAGAAACTAGCGTTAATAATCAAGAGAGGTCGTTCTTGCCAGATATTACCAACTAACCCCTTTCCCTCGTGCAGTTGAAGTAATAATCGCTGAGTGTGAGTGTTTCTCAACTCAGTTCTCAATCACATATTTCTACGGGCGCAGCTGACCAAGAAGGCAGCGAGCCCGAGGCCTAACGGTTATCGTGCTTGGCTCCACGCAAAGGGCCACGGTTCTATTCCTCGCAAGCGGACGTGTATTTTTATTGTTTCTCTAACTTTCGCATTCTGGCATATTCGAGAACCCTGTTGCGTATTCGAGGCCCGAATGTTCTAGGTGCCGAATTTTCTACGCCGAATGTTTCAGAAGCCCACGCGTGCACATAAGGTGCTCCGCGTGGTGAGCCGGGGTCAGTCTCGATCCATCGTTCGATCGTGCTGTTTAACCGCCGTCGACGCCTGCGACGCTAGCCTTTTTATGTTCTGTTCTTGGGAACAAGTTCGCCCCATTAGGCGCTTAGTTTGCTTCAGTTTTCGTCGCGTCATCAATTGTCATTCGTGACAATATCGAGGCTGTTTTAAAATCAAAATTCTATATGGCGCTGGTTCCCAGCAAAGGGAAATTGTTTTGTGCTTTATATTGTCACGGGTGGTGACCCGAATAACAATAAATAAACAGGAAGAAATAAACGTTTAATGTGGCGAACTTGTGCCGAAAACAAAAAGGGAATAGAAAATAATAACAAAGCGTCGCGAGCGTCGAAGTCGGCGAGACAGCAGAGTCGAGCGCTGGGGCGAAACTGACTTCAGTTCGCCACTCGGAGCCCCTTATGTAGATGCGTAAGCTTCTGGAATAATCAGCGTAGAATGTTCGACGCGTACAGCATTCGGACCTCGAACACGCAACAGGATTCTCGAATTTACCAGAAAACTAGATTGCAGGAATAACAAAAGATGCGTCGTTCCCAGGGATCGAACCCTGGCTTTTTGCGTGGGAGGCACGCGCGATAACCTTTAGGCCACGAGCGCGCTGCCTGCTTGGTCAGCTGCGCTCGCGGCATTACTCCCCCCTTTAAAAAGTGCATCGCCCCGATGCAACACAAAACAAAACAAAGCAAATAAAAAGGACGGTAAACTAAAGAGTCATTTGGAAGGCATAAGGTGCACAGTCCTATCGGGCGTAGTATGGCTTCAGGCGCACGACGTGGACGATTTCAGGTCGTGGTGGGCGGCGTGATGATGTTCTTGTTCCGTCGGGCATGACCTCGTAGTTCAGCTCCCCGAGGCGACGAAGTACCTTGTACGGTCCAAAGTATTGTTTCAGCAATTTCTCACTGAGGCCACGTCGACGGATGGGCGTCCACACCCACACCCTGTCTCCGGGCTGGAAGTGGACGTCCCTGCGACGAAGGTTGTAGCGGCCGGCATCGACGCGTTGCTGGTCTTGAATCAGGAGTCGAGCGAGCTGGCGGACTTCTTCGGCCCGTTGAGCAACCACCTGGGCGTCGTCGCTCTCACTGTCAGCTGGCTCATGGGGCAGCATCGCGTCCAGCATGGTCGTTACTTTCCGACCATGCACCAGCTGGAAGGGTGTGAATAAAGTGGTCTCTTGAACCGCCGTATTGTAGGCGAACGTGACGTAGGGCAACACCTCGTCCCACGTCTTGTGCTCTACGTCGACGTACATAGAGATCATGTCAGCGATTGTCTTGTTGAGTCGCTCCGTCAGCCCGTTGGTCTGCGGGTGGTACGGAGTTGTACGACGATGGCTGGTGTGACTGAGTCGGAGGATTTCTTGGGTCAGCTGTGCCATGAACGATGATCCGCGATCTGTAATCAGAACTTCTGGAGCGCCGTGCCGGAGGACGATGGACTCAATGAAAAACTTGGCAACTTCCACGGCAGTCCCTGAAGGAAGGGCTTTCGTTTCGGCGTACCGCGTGAGATAATGGGTTGCGACGATTATCCATCGGTTCCCTTGCGTCGATGGTGGGAATGGCCCAAGTAAGTCCATTCCAATTTGCTGGAACGGGGCAGATGGCGGCGCAATAGGCTGAAGAAGTCCTGCCGGTCTCGTCGGTGGTTTTTTCCGTCGTTGACACTCGTGGCAAGATCGGGTGTAGTGATGCACTGTCTTCGCGAGCTTGGGCCAGTAGTATTTTTCGCATGTCCTGGCGAGAGTTCTGCTGTAGCCAAGGTGTCCCGCCGTCGGGTCTTCGTGGCAGGCTTGAAAAAATTCTTCTCGAAGACTGGAAGGGACCACCAACAGCCACGCCGTGTTGTTGTCGCTGAAGTTCTCCTTGTAGAGCACACCTCGTCGGAGGGAGAAGGTTGGCAGTGTTCGTACAAAACTGCGGGGAACGGCACTTCCTTGTCCCTCTAGGTGCTCGATGAGTGCTCGCAGCTCAGGGTCATCTCGTTGGAGTGCTGCCATGTCGCTGACATCCAGAGCGCCGAGGAAACACTCATCGTCGTCCTCTTTGGTGCAGGCAGGAGCGGCCTCGACTGGGGCCCTTGACAGGCAGTCGGCGTCATTGTGCTTCCGGCCGGTCTTTTACACCACGGTCATGTCGAACTCCTGCAGTCGTAGGCTCCACCGGGCGACGCGTCCGGAGGGGTCCTTCAGATTCGCCAGCCAGCAGAGCGAGTGGTGGTCTGTGACCACGCGAAAAGGACTTCCATACAAGTATGGGCGAAACTTTGTTATTGCCCAGACGACAGCGAGGCACTCCTTTTCAGTAGTTGAATAGTTCCTTTCCGCGTTACACAGCGTTCGACTTGCGTATGCGATGACTCGCTCTGCGCCGTCCTGCATTTGGACTAGTACCGCACCCAGTCCGGTGTTACTGGCGTCGGTGTGGATCTCGGTTTCAGCAAACTGGTCGAAATGGCCAAGAATCGGGGGCGTCTGGAGTCTTCGTTTGAGCTCGTCGAATGGTGTTCTTCTGTCCACTCGAACTTTAAGGCGTCCTTCGTGAGGTGTGTCAGCGGTGCGGACAGCTTGGCGAAGTCTCGAACAAAGCGCCTGTAGTAGGCACAGAGTCCAAGAAATCTTCTCACGGCCTTCTTGTCAGCCGGCGGCGTAAATGCAGCTACGGCGCGGGTCTTCTCGGGGTCAGGTAGAATGCCTTTGTTGTTCACGACGTGGCCAAGGAACTTTAGTTCCCCATAGGCGAACCGACACTTTGTTGGCTTGAGTGACAGGCCGGCGGTCTTGATGGCTTGAAGCACGGCTCGAAGTCGTCTGAGGTGTTCGTCGAAATCTCGTGAGAAAACCACGACATCGTCCAGGTAGACGAGGCAGCTCTGCCATTTCAGACCTGCCAGCACGGTGTCCATGACGCGCTGGAAGGTGGCTGGTGCTGTACAAAGTCCGAACGGCATCACTTTGAATTCGTACAGTCCGTTGGGAGTGACGAAGGCAGTTTTCTCTCGGTCACGTTCGTCGACTTCAATCTGCCAGTAACCGCTCTTCAAGTCCATCGACGAAAAATATCGGGAGTGGCGCAATCGGTCTAACGTATCGTCGATGCGGGGGAGCGGATAGACGTCCTTCTTCGTCACAGCATTCAGTCGACGATAGTCCACACAGAACCGCAGGGTTCCGTCCTTCTTCTTTAAAAGTACGACCGGGGACGCCCATGGACTTCTTGAGGGTTGAATGATGTCGTCGTCGAGCATCTCCTGGACTTGATCTTGAATCACTTTCCTTTCCTTTAAGGAGACTCGATACGGCGACTGGCGAACAGGGAGTGCGTCGTCGTCGGTAATAATGCGATGTTTCGCCATTGGTGTTTGGCGAACTTTCGATGTCGTGGCAAAACAGTCACTTTATTCGGCGAGGAGATCAACCAGTTGCCGGCGCTTCGAAGCTGGGAGCTCGGGGTCGATGTCGAGCGGCGGCGGCGTCGTGCTCTTCTGCTGTGGCGACGAGGTTTCCTCTGAGACTGCGGTGACGACGGCTGGCGTCTGAAGCTCCTCCTAGTTTTTCCGGCGACGCAGGGGAGACAGGCTCTCTCGGCGGGGTCGTGGCGCTGGAGACGCTGAACGTCGTGGTGACGGCGAGCGAGATTCACGGCGGAGAGACGGCACTGAAGAGGGCGAGCGTCGAAGGTACTCCTCGATATCGCGAGGGCGTTCGCCGTACCTCGGGCGTGGGTCGTTCGGGTGGAAACCACGCAGCCCAAGTCGACGGTAGGGGCAGCTGCGGTAGATGTGGTCGGCTTCCCCGCAGTGGTAGCAGAGCGGGCGTCGGTCGGCCGTTCGCCAGACGTCGGTCTTCCTCGGCGTCGGGTGTTCAGTGCGGACGAACTCGGGTTGCCCTTCCCGACGTCGGAAAGTCTGTGGCTCTGGTAGGACACGTCGAGGTGGCGTCGAATACTGTTGGGCAGCTGGCGCCGGTCTCCGAGCTATGGCGGCATAGGTCAGAGAAGGCTCCTCGGGTACTGCTGCGCTGGCAGGGGCCTCAGGATGGAATGCCCGCTGAACTTCCTCGCGGACAACTTCGGCTATTGACAGCGAGGCAGGCTGGGGGGCAGCAGGCAGGAACTTCTTGATTTCTTCCCGAACGACGTCCCGGATGATGTGACGGATGTCCGGGATGCTGCAGCTGGACGGCGAGAGGGCAGCGAAGCCGGGAGGTCTCTGGTAGTGTGAGGCCCGTGCGTGAAGGGCGCGTTCGATGTTGGTGGCCTCGGTGATGAAACCTTCGACGGTGGTAGGCGGGCTCCGCACGAGGCCTCCGAAGATGTTTTCTTTCACGCCCCGCATTAGGACCCGCAACTTTTTTTTTCGGAAACGTTTGGGTCGGCGCGATTCATGAGGCGGAGAACGTCTTCAACAAAGCTTGTGACGCTCTCATTTGGCCCTTGGTGTCTTTCTTGGAGAAGATCTTCGGCACGCTGTCGTCGCTGCTGGTTGGCAAAGGTGCGTCGCAGCTCGGCCTGGCATTCTTCCCACGACGAAATCGACGCTTCGTGGTTCTCAAACCAGGTGCGTGCCGTGCCTTCCAGAGCGAAGTAGACGTTCTGAAGGCACTGCTCCGGTGTCCATTGGTTATGGCGGGCCACTCGTTCGTAATGTTGTAGCCAATCCTCAACGTCCTCGTGGATCTCCCCGTGGAATGGCGTCGGAGTCCGGGGTGCGACGGGCAGGTATACGACGGCAGAAGCGGCCGGGGTCTCCGACTGGTTGGCCATCGTCGTCCTCCTTGCTTGCCTGGTCTTTGGTGGTAAGGGTCCTAATTCCGGGGGTAGGCCAAGGTTCCCGCGGCTTGATCGGATCCCGGTCTGGTCTTCGTTCGGTTCTTGGGGGCTTGGCGTCGGACTTGCACTGCGGGCCCTCGGAGGGGTACGCGGCAGGGGCATGCGATACCCCGCACCTCCACCAGAATATCACGGGTGGTGACCAGAATAACAATAAATAAACAGGAAGAAATAAACGTTTAATGTGGCGAACTTGTGCCGAAAACAAAAAGGGAATAGAAAATAATAACAAAGCGTCGCGAGCGTCGAAGTCGGCGAGACAGCAGAGTCGAGCGCTGGGGCGAAACTGACTTCAGTTCGCCACGCGGAGCCCCTTATGTAGATGCGTATGCTTCTGGAATAATCAGCGTAGAATGTTCGACGCGTACAGCATTCGGACCTCGAACACGCAACAGGATTCTCGAATTTACCAGAAAACTAGATTGCAGGAATAACAAAAGATGAGTCGTTCGCAGGGATCGAACCCTGGCTTTTCGCGTGGGAGGCACGCGCGATAACCGTTAGGCCACGAGCGCGCTGCCTGCTTGGTCAGCTGCGCTCGCGGCAATATATATATTATGAATAGAAATGAATGAGACCGAATAATTGAATAATTAATCGATTAAAGGCTAGAGATTTATCGGGTTAAAAGTTTTAATCGACGCCCGTCCCTATTCAGAACCATTCTTTCCGTGACATTTTCGGTGCACGGTAAAATATGAATTGGACGGTATGAACGTAAGGACTCGGTGGATTGCCAGGCTTTGGGAGAGAAATGACGTGCGCCGTCCGCCATGTGATTGGTAGCTCACTTGTAGTCCATATGTGATCGTAAGCCTTTAAAACCTGAAGTTGCTGTTCTAGTTTTAAGTTTGATAATGCCTGAGCCGTCGCTCCGTCGGCATCGGGAACACATTTTGTTTTCTTTTTAATGCGTCTTGCTGTTCTTGAAGTGTACAGATATGGCTTACTGCCGCCTCGTCGGTTTCGCCTCTTTGCTGACCCGCGGCTGGTGGCAATTTGGTGTCGTTCAGTGCGACGGGCAATTTAAAGATGATCGCATAGTCCTCAACCACTTGCGCTATGGGGGCGCAGCTTGCATGAAGAATGCACTGAAAGGAGGTGTTGGCCTTCTTACGTCTTGAACAGAACCTGAACACACCTCGCACAACTTTTACTAGAGCGTGTGCGTCCACAGAAAGAAGAAAAAGCCGCCGTGAAGATCTTTTCAGTTTCAGGGTGTGGCGCCGTAAAGCCGAGTTTTGACCGTTCGGCAGGGTGCGATATTTGGCTGACTCAATGCAAGTCGATCTTCTTTGTACGCTCCTTCTCGCCGCCCGTAGCTTCAGATACTTCAGATCAAGTGCCACTAGGGTGGGCGGCATATGTGTTGCAGCGCCAAGGTTTTCCTTGATACTGTAAAATACGTCTTCGAACTCCATGTTCTGGGAGAGCTTGGCGCAAAAATTGTACCACCTGACAACTTTGCATGTCACGTGCGTCCTGGGAAAAGTGTTATTCAGTTTTAGGACTATTGGGTAGTGGTCACTACCCAATAGTTTCATTTGGAACTTTCATTTCTGTTGTAGCTGTAGATAACATCGTCATCCCGTGCCGCTTTCGTGCTTTTAAGCCGCGTGCCACAACTAGACCGAGTGTACATGGAAGACGATAAGGTGTGATTTTATTTTCTCCACAAGCTGACATGACTGCAGTGTCTCGTAGCTCTTAACACATGGTGTCAGAAGTGTGACTGTCTGTCCACTAGACTTTCTACTCTGTCAACGGAACTCTCTACAACATACTACCAACCCATATCGAGCGCTATGACAGAAAGCCCAGCAAGTCATCCCAGCGCGCCCAGCACGTCAGCCACTCACGTCAGCCCAGCACGTCATCCTGCAAGCTATGGCGGCTCTGCTGCCACCGCTACGACCTCTGGATACTGGCGGGGAGGTCTGGCAAAACAGTGAAACCAAGAAAAGTGAGTTCAAGCTTTTTTTCCACGGCTACAATACTCAATCTCCAACCAAAAGAAGTGTAGGCTGCAACATTATTGATGACCATTGGAGAAGAGGCGAGAACAACGTACAGCACTTTCCAGTTCGAAGAAGGCGAAGACAAGCAAGACGTTGAAGTACTTCGAAAAAAGTTTGAAAGCTTTTACAAGCCTTCAACTAACCTAGCCTACCATGAAGTTCGCTTCGGTACAAGAAACCAAAGTGAAGGCGAGAGTTCAACGAGTGGTTAACTGACCTCCGCATTCTGGCAAAACGTTGCGATTTTGGTAGAGACGAAGAACGCATGCCTCCTAGCAGAATCATCTTAGGAATCATAGATAAAAAGACACAAGAGCGGTCAATCTCTGAAAGTTTGTCTTATGCAAAAACTGTTGATATCTGCAGGACACTAGAGCATGGAAACAAGCAGTGCCAGGAAATACAAGGAGCTTCACAACAGCCGTCGGAGGTGAACTTCGTTGAGAAACGGATAACGCTTCTATGTCCAAAGTGCGGATAGGACATACATCGCGATACCGCTTGCTCAGTCTCGGGTAAAATCTGCAAGAAGTGCGGAAAGCGTAACAATTTCGCAACGGTCTGCTGCAGCGTCCAAGTCCCTAGAAGATTGTTGGTTCTTTTCTTACAATTGCGTCAGGGACCCGATGACTGAGAACATCGATGGTCTGCAGATGTTGGTGGTCATAAAAATGACTGGCAGGACTCCATCAAGCAGATAAAAGTAAATATAAATATCTATTTACAGGACACATCAAATCGTTGCTCGGCCGGCATTCTTCACGACCCGTTCGCCTTCCTGTCAGCGCTGCTCCCGGAGCCTCCCCGCGTGTCGGTCTGACGGGCCTTCTTCGCCATGAACTAGCCACCTATCAGAAGAAAAAAAATCACACTTTGTTGTCTTTCATGTACACTCGGTCTGGCAGTGGCACGAGGCTCAATGTCACGAAAGCGGCAAGTGGTGACGACACCATCTACATATGCACCTTCTCATAAAGTAAAGTTGTTAGTTCTAAATAAAAGGTTAATTTATACAGTCTCTGTAATGATCAGGTCTCGGAAGAAATGCGGGCTTTTTCTCATCTTGGAAAACTCGCAGGAATTTGTCGCCGTCTTGAGCTTCTCCTGAGCTCGGGTGCTGGCTGGGGCGGCTCGGGTGAAGGCCCTGAGACAGACAACGGTACAGCAACAGCTGCTCGAAGGTGCTCTAGCGTTCGGCGCAATGTCTGCCCGTCGTTTGTGCGAACAACGTAAGAACGTGGGGTTCCCGCTCGCCCTGCCAGACTTGGAGACTTCCACGCCAGTGTCTGTGTACGACACGCATTCACGCACGTGGGCTCCAGCCGTTGTAGCAGGGCAAGCGGGAACCCCACCTTCCTAAGTTGTTCGTACAAACGACGGGCAGAAATTGCGCCGAACGCGAGAGCACCTTCGAGCAGCTGTTGTTGTACCGCCGTCGGTCTCAGGGCCTTCACCAGAGCCGCCCCAGCCAGCACCCGAGCTCAGGATGAGCTCAAGACGGCGACAAAGTCTCGCGCAATTTTCCAAGACCAGAGAGAGCCCGCATTTCTCTCGAGGCTTGATTATGGCAGGGACCGTATAAATTAACCTTTTATTTAGAACTAACAACTTTACTTTATGGGAAGCGGAAGATTTAGATGGTGTCGTCACCACGAGCCGCTTTCGTGGCATCGAGCCGCGTGCCACTACCAGACCGAGTGTACATGAAATACGATAAAGTGTGATTTTACTTTCTACGCAAGCGGACATGACTGCTGTGTCTCGTCGCTCTTAACACAGTGGATGGGGTTCATGGCCGAAGGTGAGCAACCCACACAGAAATAGGTTGGCGAGCCGTCATTCATCACAACAAAACTGTGATATTTTACGCAGGAACTCAAACCGTAACCGTAACCGAAACCGAAAACCGTTTAGGAACGAAATTGTTTCAGTATAACAGGCTGAAGTTGAGCTAGTTGGTATATAATTTTAGGTAAATGGTCAGCTAGAACAATAGGGACAAAACACTGTTTCTTCCTGTCTGTGTTTTGTCCCTATCGTTCTAGTTGACCATTTACCTAAAATTGTTTCAGTAACCATAAGCAGAATGAAACCAATATCTGAAATTAATTGAATTCATAGCCATAACCGTAACCGTAACCATAAATTCTTAACTGGTAGCCAATATTAACCGAGTTTAACATAAAAAAAAACAATTAGATTTCCTTAAAAATGACCTTGGAGGGATCTTGAAATGCCGTGGCCATTTGACAAAGTTACCGGAAGCGAGCGGTTTATCTGATGATACATTTCCTTTAAATCTAAATTTAGGAGAAAGAATCCTTGGTTGAAAACATGTGGTCGAGCCTGTAATAAAAAGTATGCATTTATAAATCTGCCACACTCCTACAATAGCTACATCAAATCAAATCAAATCATTTATTTGCATCTGCATGTACAGATGCCGCAGCCACGAACAAAAAAGCCAATCTTTGTTGATTTGGCGAGGTCCGGGCCCCGAGAGCTTGGCAGGTGGAGACTGAGATACAGGAAAAACAATGAAGGTAACAAATATGCAAAAAACACGTTAACTAAAAGGTTAACATAACTTAATACATATTATACAAAACGTATGTACATTGATTTACGATCTAAACTATAAATGTCCAGATTATCTAAAGATTATATATTGAGTAACGTGGGTAGGTTAAAATGAAGGGACTGCAAGCCGTAATTTGTACGATAGCGGGACACCCTCTATTCCTCAAAGCAGCGGGAGCGGAAAGTGGTTATATTTCTGGTTAAATTTGATGTATGCCTCAAAAAACCAATCACTTCTGGTGATGAAAAAAGATGTTGACTAATGTAGAAGTATGGGCTAGAACGACCCAGCAGGCTCATAGGGTTAACAAAAAAGTAACTGTCTTACCATACCTACACAAGATCTCGCACAACCTAAAGAAAGTTGGGCGAAGGATTGGTGTTGATGTGGTTTTTTCGGCTCCGGAAAAGCTGTCTGGGCTGTGCAGAAAAGTGAACTCCTGTTCTAAAGGAAAGCTGGGTTGCACCAACAAGCATCACGACCGATTCGTGAACTGCGTGGAGGGAGTGGTGTACTCTATTCCCCTCTCGTGCGGCAGGAGATAACTGTCTTTGATTTTGCCTTAATGTCCTCAAACTTTCTGTTTATGAACTCCATTCCCACCGTTTTGCTCTTAAGCTGTGAATGAATTTCGCGAACATCGGAATGAAACTCGCGTTCAAGCGAGTCACGGAGCGCCTTGAGTTCTTTCTTTAGATAATCTTTAAGTTCCGAAAACATTTTAGCCATCACTTTGGACATGACCAAGAAAAGCGCAGACACAATTTACAATTTGAAACGCAATAAGCAAAAACCAAGGAGGTTTTGGCAGTAGTGACGGTGCAAAAAAAAAGAAGGGTGAGGTCGTAAGCAACAAGAACCAACCTGGAACGGTAGCGAAGATTTCTGAGGACGATGTACAACCAGCCGTCACAACTGCCAAGTGCCACGAACAGAGTGCTGAACCAGGTCTTTTGTTGCTAGGTGTCGCGGGGCCAAGTATACAGATGACCAATAGCAGCAGGCACGTGCCGGTTTTGATGACGATGACGCGTTGCAGTTTTCGCCGTACCATTTGCGCCTGTCGACGACCATGATCCGTCGGAAGCTTGAAATCGGGGTTTCCAGCGGCGTTCGGTATCAGCCTCAGTCAACCTGGAACGGTATCGAAGATTTCTTAGGACGATGTACAGCCAGCCGTCACCACTGCCAAGTGCCACGAACAGAGTGCTGAACCAGGTCTTTTGTTGCTAGGTGTCGCTGCGCCAAGTATACAGGTGACCAATAGCAGCCGGCACGGGCCGGTTTTGATGACGATGACGCGTTGCAGTTTTTGCCGTACCATTTTCGCCTGTCGACGACCATGATCCGTCGGAAGCTTGAAATCAGGGTTTCCAGCGGCGTTCGGTATCAGCCTCAGTCAACCTGGAACGGTAGCGAAGATTTCTTAGGACGATGTACAGTCAGCCGTCGCCACTGCCAAGTGCCACGAACAGAGTGCTGAACCAGGTCTTTTGTTGCTAGGTGTCGCTGGGCCAAGTATACAGATGACCAATAGCAGCCGGCACGTGCCGGTTTTGATGACGATGACGCGTTGCATGTTTTTGCCGTACCATTTTCGCCTGTCGACGACCGTGATCCGTCGGAAGCTTGAAATCGGGGTTTCCAGCGGCGTTCGGTATAAGCCTCAGTCAACCTGGAACGGTAGCGAAGATTTCTTAGGACGATGTACAGCCAGCCGTCACCACTGCCAAGTGCCACGAACAGAGTGATGAACCAGGTCTTTTGTTGCTAGGTGTCGCTGGGCCAAGTATACAGATGACCAATAGCAGCCGGCACGTGCCGGTTTTGATGACGATGACGCGTTGCAGTTTTTGCCGTACCATTTTCGCCTGTCGACGACCGTGATCCGTCAGAAGCTTGAAATCGGGGTTTCCAGCGGCGTTCGGTATCAGCCTCAGTCAACCTGGAACGGTAGCGAAGATTTCTTAGGACGATGTACAACTAGCCGTCACCACTTCCAAGTGCCGCCTTAATAGGCGTATTTAGCATTGTATTTAGTAATGTATTTAGTACGTGTCGCCTTTAGGGTAATAAGTAATAAGGTAGAATTCTGAGATGTCTATCCATCTCGTTTTTTTTAACCACCGATGTTCCTGATCTGCAACTAGAAATGTCGCAAACCGGTTGGGGTTCAAGTTCGACCAGGTTCGACGTTTCCGAACGCTTATTGAAAAGGTAGAAAAAATTCGATTAGGGTTCGACTGTTACGTGCATGCGCTGCAGGCTGACTCATTTGACTTTGTATTGGATGGTGATGACCAAATGATCAAGTCAAACATTCTACTTCTAGTAACGGCAGCACAGTTTGGTTGTTTTGGTAATATAACTATAATAAAGTATGCTGTTAACTTTTAAGTTATTCAAATTGTGTTCAATTGATTGTAACTATTCATAAAAGAAAACAACCTATTCCGTGAAAACGTTTTCTCCAAACCTAGACACGCTTGCATCAAAGTCTATACTCACTGTCGAGAAAGTCGAACCTTGTGGAACCTGGTTAAAAAATCAAAGGTTCGTCGAACCAGTAGAACTTTAAGGTTCAACTTAAAAGTCCGGCTCCACGGAAGTTCGTGACATCTCTAGTTGCAACATATCTGTAGGAGAAGCTCCGCCTCCGAACCCCGGAGAAAAATGGCACTACTATATAAATGCACAATTTTTGTAGCGTCACAAGATCTGACAGCGAGAAAAATGCGCTTCTATAACCACATGCATTTGCTTGGAAATAGCATAAAATACGGAGGTGTAACAGCGCACAACAACGGAGACTACAGGAAGGAACGAAGAACACAGGACGTTTATTTATAGCTTTCAGTGTTGTTTGTTCCCCTCTGTGAGGTTGTCGCCATGCGCGGCAGCAGTTGAAAGGGCGCACGAATTTAAAAAGCCGTTTGCGGGTCCTGAAGCCGCCGCCCGAAGACGGCTTTTTGTTCGTATGAACGGCAGCCTTGGCCCAGAAGGGCAGATGGTGGGGGTTTACTTCGGCGGTGTCGAGCGCCGATAGTTGCGCGCCCGGGGCAGCGCAGCCGGACAGACTCTGCACGGAAACGGGACGCCGCGGCCTGTCTCCCCGCGCGAAGGCGGCTTGCGGTCGCGGCTTCTGGTGCAGGGATCTGCCGTTGGAAGACGGCACCCAGAGAGGGGCCTTTGGCCATTGTCGGGCTGGGCCATAAATCGAACTAAAGGCTTCGTTTAAAAACCAAGATGGTTGCTGCGACAAACCCCCAATAGACTGTTCCCAGCCTGCTGCTGTCGGCACTTTGCCTTTGACAGAACTACACCCCGGTATGCGTGGAATAGGGTGCCCGTTCGGGATTTTCACGCGACCCTCCCTGTGGTCGGAGCTGGCACGCTCTGCCGTCATCTGGCCTGACCGCCGTGGGAATTTCAGCTTTCGTTTTAATTTTGAGACCGCCTGGGGGTCCTAGTTTCGGCCCCAGAGGGGAGGGTGACCCCTCGCCTGAGTGTTACGAGGGCGTCGCCGACTGCACCCAATAGGTTGGGTATTTGACTCTGATTGGTGGAACAAGTAACGGCCATAAGTTTTTGAACCCATAGGAGGACTGAGAAAAGGGCACTTTTAAACGTAAACCTTTCGGTGGAAATCCACCTGGTTAGGAATGACAATGAATGAAAGGAAACTCTAACCAAAAAATTGATACTGAGGCCGACATGTCAAGGCCAGTTCGGCCCCTTGATCACGGGTGACTGTTTTTGTCCTTGTCGTCGTCTTGCAAATTGCCCGGTGTTGTTGGCTTCTTTACAGCGGCTGTTGTATCTGCACGCGCTTTATGGTTCGTAGCGCCTCGCGTGACGCACCGCAAACCGGACATGTAGGCGCTTGGCAGTGTCCCAGCTGACCGGCTGACGTTATTTTTGGTGTTCTGGGTGTAAAAGGACTCTTATAAAAGGCGTCTTCGCCAGTTTCTTTCCGTGCCAAGAATAGAGCAGTTATTGAATCCAATCGTGTGACCCTCTTTTTGGACGTGTTCTGCCAGCGCACAACCCTGCCCTACCCAACAACACCGGGCAATTTGCAAGACGACGACAACGACAAAAACAGTCACCCGTGATCAAGGGGCCGAACTGGCCTTGAAACGTCGGGCTCCGTATTAATTTTTTGGTTAGAGTTTTCCTTTCATTCATTGTCATTCCTAACAGGTGGATGTCCACCGAAAGGTTTACGCTTAATTCTATGCGCATTGATTATGGACCTGACGTCGTCCGCATTGCCAAACGATAGATTCACCACATCAACTCCTTTTCAACCTTCAAAGCACATCTCAACTTCAACAAGACTTGCAAGGGACTGCAGGTAATTCCGAAGAGCCTACGCCTGAAACGGTTAGTTAACACAGGCGAAGGTCACAGGATCGTGTAACAAGCCGAGCGTCGTCTGCTTAACGCGAGAATTCAAGAATGCCGAGAAACGGTCAAGAGGAACGAATTGGACCTTTTCTTTCTGAAAAGACAACTGGAACACCGCGCACCTGAAGTTTTTTCTGCCATCGACGAGTTTGCCAAATTACCGCCATCTCATTCTCTGAAAAAAGAGAATCAGGTCACCAGAAGAAGCTCGCCTATCTTCAAGCGCGTTCTAATGATACTCAAGAATCTAACAAGATTTTTGTGAAAACTCTTTTTTCAAGGGCCCTTTCTGCCACAGAAACGTATGTCTTGGCAAAAGGAAAAGGTTTAACCTTACTACCACAAAACCACCTATTGCGTCAATGGCAACAACATCCGAGTATGGCCAGCATCAAGTAGACCCCGGCATCCGTAAAGAAGCACGCCTGAAGGCTATTAGCGCGCTCTCGAAGGTGCCAAGAAGATCGCGTCTAAACTACACGACAGAAGAGAAAGCAGCCATCAAGAATCTCAAGGAAGTCAAGAACATTATCATTCTGCCTGCCGACAAGGGGAATGCGACAGTGGTCATAGACCGTACCGACTATGTCGACAAGGCCCACAAACATCTCGCCACCACTGCGTACATGACGTTGCCAAAAGATTCGACTACCAAGATCCAAGCAACTTTAAACAAGACTCGTTCGTCGATTTTCGGTCAATATCCGGATTCCCGAAACCTTTACCTGAGTCTTATCTGCAAACATGGGTCCACCCCTGCATTTCATGGCCTCCTGAAAATCCACAAGTCCAGTGTTCCACTTCGACCAATAGTGGACTTCAACACATCACCGCTACGTGCGTTATCTAACTACCTACATCGGTTGCCGTCACCCCTAACGGGGAAGACAAACACGTACGTGCACAACTCCGGCCACTTCATCGAGCTCACCTCCGGTCTCGAAATGCACGATGACAAAAGTCTCGTGTCCTTCGACGTGGTGTCTCTATTTACATGTGTGCCTGTGCCTCTTGCGGTGTCTGTAGCGAAAACGGCACTGTCGTCTGACACCAAACTCTCGGAGAGGACTTGCCTCTCCATCGATGAGATTTGCCGCCTTCTGGAGATCTGCTTAACTAGCACCTATTTTTCTTTCAAGGGTCGATTCTACAAACAAACTAGTAGAACGGCAATGGGTGCAGCAATTTCCGTCTCCGTGGCTAACCTCACGATGGAGGCTATCGAGCGGCAAGCCTTAGAGACGTTCGCCCCGAAGCCCACCTTGTTCTTACAGTATGTCGATGATTGTTTCCCTGTGGTCAAAACCAGTGAAATCAACAACCTTCACCATCACTTAAACTCAATCGAACCGGCAATACAATTTACAATTGAGCTGGAGTCTGACGGTTCTCTTCCATTCTTGGACGTGCTCACGAAGAGAAAGTACAACCGTTTAACATTCGTAGTTTACAAAAAAACGACACACACCGGCCAATACCTGAACTTCTCTTCCTACCACCCTGCAACGCACAAATCTTCTGTGGCTTCCGCACTCTTCAGGCGAGCAATTACTGTCTGCTTCACTGAAGATGCTCTTCAGTGGAGAGGTCACAACGAGCAAACACGACCTAAATCAGAATGGCTTTCCTCCCAGGTTTTTGAACAACGTGTACAAAAAACTTAGACGGAATGAAACAGAAGACGCCCCTCCTCCACCCAACCGCGTACGCTTCCCGTACTTCAAGAACCCAAGCGAGACTCTCGCGCGCGTTTTACGAAAATACGGCGTCAGTGTGACACCTAAACCGGTGTCCACCATTGGACGCCTTTTCCCGCTTCCAAAGGATCGTCCCCCTAAAGAAAAGGTTAAGGGACTCGTCTATAGGATCCCGTGTGGTGACTGCGCCGCCTCCTAAGTTGGGGAAACTAAAAACTTCCCGGAACGTCTACGCCAGCATCAGTATGACGTCAAAAAAAATTACGTGCAGGGTAGTGCGCTGGCAGAACACGTCCAAAAAGAGGGTCACACGATTGAATTCAATAACTGCTCTATTCTTGGCACGGAAATAAACTGGCGAAGACGCCTTTTATTAAAGTCCTGGTACATCCAGAACACCAAAAATAACGTCAACCGGTCAGCTGGGATACTGCCAAGCTCCTACGTGTCCGGTTTGCGGTGCGTCACGCGAGGCGCTACGAACCATAAAGCGCGTACAGACACAACGGCCGCTTTAAATAAGACAACAACACCGGGCAATTTGCAAGACGACGACAAGGACAAAAACAGTCACCCGTGATCAAGGGGACGAACTGGCCTTGAAACGTCGGGCTGCGTATCAATTTTTTGGTTAGAGTTTTCCTTTTATTCATTGTCATTCCTAACCAGGTGGATGTCCACCGAAAGGTTTACGTTTAAGTTAGGTAGAAGAACGCTTGAAATCTGCGTTCGGCTTGGCAACTTGTACATGGGGTCTAGCGCAAGGCCTTGAAATCCCTTGTCGGTGACTATCGAAAATGGTTGCATGTCTTTAGCTATCATCAGGGCCAATTCCTTGTCAAGTTTATTTTTCTTTTCAGTCTGGTCCCCGTACTGCGTGGCTTTCTCAGCTACAAATGAATGGAACTTGCTTTGCTTCGGCCTTGAGGGACCAGCCACAGCCATTCGCGAGTCTCTAACTTCCTCGGGCTCTCGCTGTTCCCGATCCTGGTGAAACGATGATCCGGCATGGCTTCGTTTCATATGGTCTCTTAAATTTGAAGTGTTTCCACATGTCTTGTATTCCTTTTTGCACAAAGTGGACTTTGCATATCCACTTGTCGCATCTTTTATGACGCAGTCCCAAATCTCTGCTTTTGACTTCGGCATTCCGCACGTCAATAGCTATAGATAAAAAAGAAAAACATTTTTTTTTAAGAAACGTGTATTTTTGTTTTTCTGACGTTGCAAAATATTTTGAAGTCTATCAAAATATTAAAGGACACATGCAAAGGAAAATTTATTTTTTAAGCAGCCTAGATGGAAAAATAACGTTATAAAACAAAATTACAAAGAAAAAATGTTTAGAGCTATATTTACGGCGCAAAACGAATTTGTAATAGGCGCCCGCGGGAGCCGTTGCGGGTCACGTGGCAGCAGAGGTCGGCATTTTAGGTCGCCCTCACTCACCCTCACCCTCACAGCCACACTCACCTAAGCCCCTCACTCATTCTCACAGCTACACTCACCTTCAGCCCCTCACTCCCCCTCATCCTCACAGTCACACTCACCTTCAGCCCTTCCTCACCCTCACTGAACCTCACGCCCCTCACGCACTCATAGCCCTCAACCCTCACGCACTCACCGCCCTCACGGCTCTTACGCACTCATGGCCCTCACGCCCTTCACGCACTCATGACCCTCACGCCACTCACTGCCCTCACGCCCCTCACTCACTCATGGCCCTCACGCCACTCACCGCCCCTCACTCACTTATGGCCCTCATGCCCCTCACGCACTCACCGCCCTCACGGCCCTCACGCACTCACCGCCCTCACGGCCCTCACGCACTCATAGACCTCACGCCCCTCACCACTCACGGCCCTCACGCACTCATGGCCCCCACGCCCCTCACCGCCGTCATGGCCCTCACGCACTCATACAACTCACGCCCCTCACGCGCTCATGGCCCTCACGCCACTCACCGCCACTCACTCACTTATGGCCCTCACGCACTCACCGCCCTCACGGCCCTCACGCACTCATGGCCCCCACGCCCCTCACCGCCCTCATGGCCTTCACGCACTCATACCCTTTACGCCCCTCACGCACTCATGGCCCTCACGCCATTCACCGCCCTCACGCCCCTCACGCACTCATGACCCTCACGCCACTCACCGCCCTCACGCCCCTCAGCTCATGTCGCCAATCAAATAACGCTGACTGTGCAACGTCACGGCTTTCATCGTCTTTCTTTGAGCACATCCTTCGCGGCTGGTAGACCGTGACAGTGCGCTTTTAGCCTGCGTGTATGTATTTGCGTGTCTTTCAGCCTTTGACTGCTCTCCGACTCAAGTATAGGAAGGCCGTCTGCTATCTTGGGCCGATCCAGGCGGCGCTACAGTCGACGCGCGGGTTTAAAAAAGCACAACATAAAGTTAAAAGGTGTGCGTGTCAGAGGAGGAGGGAGATGTCGCTACATTTCTTATTCAGGGGTGCCGCCAAAGCTGGCGCCGTATGCTCGGCAGTGTGCGTGCTCGGCGCGAAGTTTGGCGCGCATTGTATTCGCGTGCGGAGCGAACACAGTTGCCGCCTACCTTTCTCCTCTCTTCGCCCAAACTCCCGTCTTCGCCAACACTGAAAGCTGAACCAAAGTTGGGATGGTAAGTGCTTGGGCTAGTTAGTGTCCCATTTGAAAAAAAAAAAAAAAAAAAAAAAAATTAAAACGAGAAAAAGCGAAGACGGAGCGAGACGCAAACTACTAGTGTCGCAAAACTATCGATAGTAAACTGTCGACAGTACTATCGATAGGTTTACGATAGTCAACTATCGATAGTTTTCCGATAGTCGACTATCGATAGTACTATCGATAGTTTTTCGATAGTCGACTATCGATACTACTATCGATAGTCTTTTACTATTGATAGTCAGATTTCTGGCGGCTATCGATTCTATCGATAGTACTATCGATAGTTTTGCACCACTAGTCTCACATCTCTATCTACAGGGTGTCACAAAAAAAAAAAAATTACACTTTTTTTTTTACCGCAAAAATAAACTGGACATCGCCGAACGCTTCATTCTCCGCCCAAAAGTAGCGCTAGAGCCTAGAGGGTCATCAGAGGCCCCTGGACGGGTGGCGCCACTGCTCTCAATGACAATTGCTAGGATCGCGCTTCCCCGCTTTTTCGCTGCAGCGCGAGTGAAGCCACCGGACGGCCATCTTGCTCGGGTAGGATTTGCGGTTTTGCTAGCCTTTTGCTGCGGTTTATAAGCCAGCCGGCATCAGCCAGGCGGCGCCAGCGGAGTGGGAGCCTACGGTTAGACCCTATCTCGTTTGTAAATTGGCAAAGGGTGAACGATAAGCCCCGCGTTGCGGACGACGGCTTGCGTGACGACGGCTACGAATATGAGCGCAACGCACAAATATTGGAGCATCGCGCAGCGAAAAGCTTGGTGCTTCTTCGCGGTAAAAGCGCACTCCGGTGATATTGCATCACGTTCCGATTGGCCCGTTGGTGCCGTAGCTTCCGCCGTACTAGCATGTTTTGCGATCACGTCTTTATGGTCTACCCAGTATTTCTTGCTTCAGACACTGGGCCAACCGGCGCCACCGGAGTAATAGCTCACGTTTGAACAATGCATCCTTTACTCCCAATATTCCTTGCTTCCGTCGCTAGATAGCGCCAAATCAAACAGCATTGCAGGTTGCCAAAGGGGCCCACCAACAATTTTTTGACTGGTTTGAAGTTCGCGCTGAAACGGAGCTCCATGAAAGCAGGAACACCGAGGGAAAAATATATTACAGAAATTCGCAATATTTTGTGAGTTATTAGCAAATTAAATATTGCAGAAAACAACTTTAAATAAGCAAAACATTGCGCTTCATGACGTAAATGAAACAGTTTAGCGATTGGAGCAAAGCGGTTGGCCAATTGGACGCGAGTTTGGTTGATAGCCCGTCGGCCCGGTCGGCCATTAGGCCTCGCTGCAACCATCGTAGCTTTGGAATCGGGTTGCCATCATCGATGAATTTACCGGGCTTATCGGATTTTGAGCGCCGAATTCTTGAAAAGGAGTGCGGAGCTGGGCGTCGCACCGTACGAGGACACATCACGCAAGCGCCGCGTCTCTGCCTCAGTCCGCTTCGACAGCCGCGGAAGGATCGTCTCCCGCAACTCCGCCACCGGAGCCGCCTCGGCTGCCTCGGCGAGTAGGAGGTACTCCGCCGCTGGGAGGCGCGCATGAGCGACGAGGCGTTGTTTTCGCCCTTTTTGAACTTTAATTTGCAACTTTATTAGCTCTATAAAAACGACTTTTTAGAGAAATAATGACGATTAACGTGTGATATACTTTATTCCGCTTCAAAATTTCTGGGACGGCTCCCGCCAATCACAAAACCCAGTGAATGTGACGTATTGTGAAAGGGAGCGCCGTTATGCGCGCGCATTCGGCACCTCGCGGCGCCGCTCCACCGTCGGAGGAGGTGTTTCCGAGTTGTCAAATTAAAATATGATGCGCTAATATTTTAAACTCTTTCGTTGTCCACTGGGTTTCCGGGACCACTAGCGTGGAGAAACCGCAAAAAAAAGTAGACGCTCAAATAGTCCACTGGGTTTCCGGGACCACTAGCGGAGAAACCGCAAAAAAAGTAGACCTCAAATACTGTTGGAGAGTATTTGAGCGTCTACTTTTTTTGCGGTTTCTCCACGCTAGTGGTCCCGGAACCCAGTGGACAACGAAAGAGTTTAAAAATATTAGCGCATCATGGAAATTTATTAGCGCATCGTGGAAAATTTTACGAAAACGCAGTGTCGCAGGAAAAGGCACAACTTGTCGAAGCAAGTTTCGCCGGTCTCGCGGCGGGGTCAAAGCTCTCTTGGCACGCCGAAGTGCTGTGTCTCTGTGTCTTCGCACGCTTGGATAACGACCAAGAATCGACGCCGTGTGAATGTGTTTTTGCGAGTGCAATGTGCGTGAAGCCGTATGTGCCTCTAGATCAGCGTCTTACTTTATCCTGACGACTATACTTGCGGCCCTCACGGTCAAGAAACGAGCTTAATCCAGCGTCCACTAGCGACGGAAGAGGGGGGGGGGGGGGGGGGGGGGGGGGAAGGTACGTCGTTTTTTTCGTCCTTAGATGATTTACAGAATACCGGTACAACAGGCTGGTATTTTCGGCACCGATTGATGTCTAGGAGGCGTGGCCAATGACGTCACGGACGTCAAAATAACGGCTTTTTATTTTGTCAGCTTTGACGTCACAATAATATTCACTGTTATTTGAAAAAAAAAACACAATTTGTTTTGGATGCCGCTGACTGCATTTTGAAATGTCGGTCGCTCGGCGTGCGTGTGGTGGTGGTGCTCGGCGGCTCGGCAGTGTCCGATCTGGTGCGTGTTGTCGAGGTGCCTCCTGTACTTGTCGCGTTCTCAAGAACATCAAGATAAGCTTTCTCCATTTTCAAACTTCGTCTGGTGCCGTCCGTCACTCCTGTTGTAAATGAAGATTACTTGTCCCGAAGGCGACAGAGCCCAGCCGCAGTAATTTTGTACGCATTTTTCTGGAGCTGTACTTGTGTGTGTAATACGACGGATTATCCCATTTGCACAGAATAGCTGCGAAGGCCGTGCAAGTGGCGAGCGAGTGCACCTCCGGAAAGGAAGTCTCATACCATTTTGTTCAGTGAAAATGCGTCGACAATTAACATTCGTGTCTTTTTTTGTTTTTCAGTGTTAACCGTAAAAAAAAAAAAAAAAAAATGTCGTAATTATCGCCAAATGCCCCAACATCACAAAATGTTCGAAAAAATAAAAAAGTAATCCTTTACTGTGGATCGAACCCGCGATCGCTTGCTCACGAGGCAGACATCTTACCGCTAAGCTACGTTACAGCTTCGGAAATGTCGTTTGGGACGGCATTTGAACGCTCTGCAAAAGTGCCGTCGGACGGTACTCTAGTCACTACGAATCTTCTTTTGCAACAGGAGTGACCGACGGCACCGAGCGAACGAAATCGGAAAACTCTGTTTCTGGATGTCGGCAATTGATACGTGACAGAACGCGACGAGCACAGGCGGCATGTCGACAACACGCGCCAGCGAGGACACCGCCGAGCCGCCGAGTACCCGACCACGCACACACTCGCGGACCGACCGACGTTTCAAAAGGCTGTCGGCGGCATCCAAAATAAAACGTGTTTCCGTCAAAGAACAGCAAATAAATTTTGGACGTCCGTGACGTTATTGGCCGCGCCCCCTGGACTTCAAATCGGTGCCGAAAATACGCACCCTGCGCAACAGCTCCCCATCACTGAATCAGTGCTGGCCAGGGGTTTCCCCAGGAAATTAAAATGAGGGGGGGTGTCTAAATTTTTATGGGGGGTTAGGGGGGGGAGGGCGGCATTGAGAATAGAGGAGTCGTTGCGAATTAAGGGGGTGCCTTCAGAAAAACAAAAGGGAAAGTACACCCCCGTGGGGGTAGTGTAGGGAAATCACTGGTGCTGGCTCATTATCAACCTACTTAATTGCACTTGACGTATGAGCGCGGCTCGCCTGATTGCAATTGGTCAACAGATTGCACACGACCATATCCGCCGCGCTTCAAAGACTTTCATTCTCGCCGTCTTGTACTCCATTACGTAATCCATTAAGGGCGTTTTCAGATAAGATCGAACAACCATGTCCGGTGACCATTTTTAATTTTGATGAAAAAAAATATATTTTGCTGGCTTTATGCCCAGAAGTATAAAACCAATCATTGTTTTCGAAAAAAAAAATTTTGTCTTTGCGAAAAAATATTTGTAAGCACCCTCTCAGTCTCGCGCGCGTTTTGCGTATCGCGCGATGTTGACATTTCGGGCGGCTTCCCCCGAAAAACTGTTCTGGCTACGGGTCTTGAAATATTCATTGACAAATTAGGCATAGGAAGGATTGACAAATAGTATTTTTCGCCGATTATTAGGGTAGTTATTTTGAGAAAAAAATCCGCAAACACGGCACATTGCGCAATAATGCTCTGGATTAAAGAATATTTTTCTCCGTATCTATAAAAGCTAAGGTCTACAAACTTTGCTAGTGTGTTGCCCTGTATATATTTCATCTTTGCGTAAAATATTGTTGTCCCGGTTAGCTGGAAAAATTTACAAGAATTGCACACACAGGGGCATTTAACTAAAAATGCATTATTTTGAAAATCATTTAAAAAAAAGGCCATCTTTTATTTTCTTTAAACTCTCTATAATTAATGTTTACAATATTTACTAACAGAGTCTGCAAAAACATGATGCAATATTTGTGTGGCTTTTAAGTTATAAAGCGAGAAACATGGCCAAATTGACGCTAACGCGGTTGCCATAAATGGGGCGTACACATACCCGTTCTTCACAATTTCATTATTATTGAAACGTGTAAACATGCTACAGGGTGGTCAGGAAAAGACAAATTGACAGCACAGAGGTGGGTGGTAGTTTTGAAGGGAAAATTCCTAATACATTTTCGTACAACCGACCAAAAAATGCCCATTGGCCGGAGCGATCGAGGTGCGCCACCCTGTAACATGCTTCGCGGTGCCTGTTTCAACAGCCGGCGTATAGCGTTTCCGTCTACGCGACGTAAAGGAAGCAACCGGAACGACTTTTCAGACAGATCAGCCTACAACCTTGGCGGTAACATGATAGAGGAAGTAGGGCGCGGCAGAACCTGAACGTGCGCCGCCTGTGAGCGCCAATAGATCCGTATGTGGTAGTGTACGCGGTCCGACACTTCGCAACCACAGCTGTTTTAGCAAGAACAGTAGCCGCAGAAAAGATATATCTTTAAAAGTAAAGTCTCCTGGATGCGAAAAGCAGATCGAGGTCGCGAGCTTGCGGTGCCACTGAGAAAAAACGAACAGTGATCGCTACAGGCAAACCGGGAAAAAAATTTCCTTTTCGGAGTGCCAGGGGAGCGCCGTGACCAACTCAGGTCAGTGTCCGGCATGCAGAAAGAATTCACGCAACAAACTCCGAATGTGCGCACAGAGTCTTGATTAATTAAACTAGTTTCAGTTGTACCACTTTAACATGTGTTCTTTGTTATCACTATTTAAACGTCAGCAGCCCAGCCTCCCCACGAAGGGTAGGCTCCGGAATTCACTGATCCGAGAAATCTGCATTTAAATTGTTGACTTGTGCTTCAAACTTACCTGTAATTTTTTGTATCAATTCTAATTTTGTACGAATTCTTGTCACAGTGCTTTCTCTTCAGACTTCCTACATTTTTCGACCCCTTGCTTGCCCTTGTTTGAACTTGGCAACGTCCTATCTTTCTCCACTCCCGTTACGTCAATTCTGTATATTTAAAACCCTGTGAAATAAATATAAAAAATAAAACATTGCAAAGCATTTTTAAAGGGACTGATGGGCCAGATTATGAGCCTTGATCTGTGAAAGTAGAAGAAAAATTGCGATGGCCTTCATTTTAAAATGATTTTCCAATTATTGCAAATTCGGTAACCTGTCTAAATTTCAGTGCATTTATTTTAGAAAGGTTATCGTTTTCAATTGCAATGACAATTTATGCAAATATAAAACAGACGCGTTAAAATCATTTAAAAAAATTGAATTTCCAGTCTTTTAAGATCCGGATCCATAAAGCTCTGAATTGCTTCGTAATCGATAATACATGTTTACTCCTTTTATTTTATGTAGAGTCTCTGCACAAAAAAATATTAAACCTGAGACGAGACAAAGAAAGGGACAGAAGACACCGACTACAGTCTGCCATACATTCACCGTATTTCCGCACAACTTAAAGAAGGTGGCCTCCAAGTTCCATGTTGAAGTCGTGCTGTCTGCACCGGATAAGTTGAAGCGGCTCTGTCCGAAGATCAACAAAACGCAGATACTACATGCACAATGTGGAGTAAAACATCGAAACAAATATGTGAACTGCAGCTGTGGTGTAATCTATGAGATTCCGTTTACATGCGGGCAAGTTTATGTGGGGCAGACATGTACGAGACTGTCACTGCTCGCCTTTGTTGAACAACACCAAAGTGCTGAGACGTTACGGCGACAAACGATCTAGAGAACTTTTCGAGGCGCAAACCATCATCGCGCGCGGGATCACCTGCATCAGCGCCCCTTCGGTGACCCTTTCACCAAAAGAACTACACTATAGCTTGAACTCCACCAGTGATGATCCTTACGCCGCAAGAAGTGTGTAGTGTACATTAAGATAGAATTTTATCTTGTGTCTCACATCAGGTCCGACGAAGTGTTCAACATCTGAATGTTCTGGCTTATGTTCTGAGATTTTTTCTTATTTCTTCTTCCTTTAGTACAGCTACCAAAGATAGTCACGTTTTGGTGTTTTTCTTCTTCTTTTATCAAGACAACCTAGGGCGCGGTCGGATTTTTGATGGGTTTTCCTCTTCCTTTTTTTGTTAATAATGCTTCACTTCCTTATTGTCTTTTTCTATTAAAACGTCAGTTGTGAGTAGCGCTCTGTCCTGTCCTACCTTTCTCTTCTCTTGTCGTTTGCGCTAATTTTATCTGATCATGTGTAACCAACTAGCCCAACAGATGGTATTGTTGGAGACGACAACAGTTTTTCTTTAATAAATATCCAAAAGGACGGTTTCAAGAAAGTCGCAAAAACGAGAGCGTATACCGACAGCGACTTTGTGATTTTTTGTTTCCTCGAGAGAAATTTTATTTTCCGCAAAAAAAGTTTGAATATGTTTTTGCGCTGGCACAACAAGTAAAACATTGATCCTTTACTAAAATTAAAAAAAAAAAAAAAATGTTGACCTGACATGATTGTTCGATCCTATTTAAAAACGCCGAATACAAACAATCTCAGGCAGTCGGAAGTTTTTCGCTTTTAAGTATCTTTTATTTTCTACGCGTTGTGCGGCCCTCCACTGCGGCGGATCTGTTGGCGGTCACAGGCGGAGCAGGTTCAGGTTCTGCCGCGCCCTACCTCCTATATCATGTTATCGCCAAGGTTGTAGGCTGATCTGTCTGAAAAGTCGTTCCGGTTGCTTCCTTTACGTCGCGTAGACGGAAACGCTATACGCGTCGGCTGTTGAAACAGGTACCGCGAAGCATGTTACAGGGTGGCGCACCTCGATCGCTCCGGCCAATGGGCATTTTTGGGTCGGTTGTACGAAAATGTATTAGGAATTTTCAATTCAAAAATACCTTCCACCTCTGTGCTATCAATTCGTCTTTTCGTGACCACCCTGTAGCATGTTTACACGTTTTAATAATAATTAAATAGTGAAGAACGGTCATGTGCACGCACCATTTATGGCAACCGCGTTAGCGTCAATTTGGCCATGTTTCTCGCTTTATAACTTAAAAGCCACACAAATATTGCATCATGTTTTTGCAGACTCTGTTAGTACATATTATAAACGTTAATTTCAGAGAGTTTAAAAAAAAAATAAAGATGGCCTTTTTTTTTAATGATTTTCAAAATAATGCATTTTTAGTTAAATGCCCCTGTGTGAGCAATTCTTGTACATTTCTCCCGCTAACCAGGACAACAATATTTTACGCAAAGATGAAATATATACGGGGCAACAAACTGGCAAAGCTTGAAGACCTTAGCTTTTATAGATACGCAGAAAATTAGTTTTTAATCTAGAGCATTATTGCGCAATGTGCCATGTTTGCGATTTTTTTTCTCAAAATAACTACCCTAATACTCGGTGATAAATACTTTTTGTCAATCTTTCTTATGCCTAATTTGGCAGTAAATATTTCAAGACCCGTAGCCAGAACAGTTTTTTTGGGGAAGCCGCCCGAAATGTCAACATCGCACGATACGCAAAACGCGCACGTGACTGAGGGGGTGCTTACAATTTTTTTTCGCAAAGACAAAAATTTTTTTCCGAAAACAAGGATTGGTTTTATCCTTCTGGGCATAAAGCCAGTAAGATTTATTTTTTTCATCGAAATTAAAAATGGTCACCCGCGGACATGGTTGTTCGATCTTATCTGAAAAGCCCTAGAGTAGATTTGGAACATAGCCATGCATGTTAATAGTACATAACCGACTCAACCAACCGACCGACTCACACCAGACTGTTATGCTTGTATTCGTCGCTGCGCTTTTGACCGCTGGCGTCATGTATATGATATTTTACTACCGAAACCGAAGCACTCTGGGCTCTTCCGACCAATCACCAGTAAGGGCGAGGGCAAACGACCGTTTTTCTTTTTCATGTTTGCGTTGCTTTTGTCATTCAAAGCTTTTAAACCGTTCCGCGCATGTTGAAATCGAAAGGGCAGATCTTTCGGCAGTACGGAGTACAGAGCTGCGCGCAGTTAATGATGAGGCGTCTCTAGTTTGACAGATATTCCGCCAAGTGCTCATTCTTCCGGTTCCAACAGACGACAGGTAAGCCTCTATATCAAACTTGTTTGTCAGCGTTCGAAACTACACGCTAAGAAAAAATGGAGGAAAAAAGTAGCAACGGCGCGTCTTCTTCCCTTCTACTGACGCGTCCCCAAGCGGACACAAGAAGAAGGGAGGAACGAGACGTTTTCCTCCTTCTCCAGGCAGTCTGGAGAAAGCTTTCGCCCTCCCGACTCATCTTCTTTCGGTTTCGTTTTCGAGCAGGTCGCGCACGTTGTTTTTGTTTAATAAAGGCTGTTGAGTTGATTGAGCTTCAACGGCAGCGAAGGCCGCCTGTAATTCCGTCTTCTAGTCCAAACGTGCAGAACATTTCGGTTGCATTGACGTTTTTATCACTAACGAAACCGCTAGAAACAGCGAAGTTCCGGAGCAGTGCCAGCAGCGTCACGTGCACTTGGAAAGATGGCCGTCTCCGGATTGCGGGACTCACGCGGAACTACAGTAGCGAAACCACACGGAACTGTGTCGACGTTTTCGACGTTATGGAAATCGCAGGAACTGCGTCCAAGACAGGCAGGTTTTGCTGCCGGCTGCCTTCCTTGCTGAGTTCGGTTCTGTTTTCCGATGCCGAGTGCAACCGGCGTTCAACGTGGTTCTGTATTTGTGCGTGTCAGCAACATAGCAGCAACATCGTGATGGCAGTGTTGTGGGTTGGGAACAGAAGACTTGAATTATCGTCGATGTGACCGTGTGTTCGCGTATCAGTGGTGTAACAACAAGATGAGATGACTTAAACTGTCGGGCATTGATGCCGCTGGTCGGGCCGTGATTGGAGGGGGCGGGGTGTCGCAGGTTGACATTCCGCTTTACATTAAAAAGTTTAATACCACTTGAGGGATTAGCTGCAATCGATCGACGTGCGGATAGTCATGTTGGAACGCTGGTCTGAACAGTAAGCTCCTATCGTACAGTGGCCAATGTGACTGTCGGTTGTCTCGATCCCGAGAGCGATTGCGCTCTGGGGAAAGGACTGAACAGTACGAAATCATGACGGAAAGTACGTACATTTAAAGTGTGGAATTTTAGCATTAAAAAAGAATAGTAGGTAAAATCGAAAAAAAAAGCTACCCTTTATTTTGCTGTTTAAATATACTACGGTTCCTGGAGAAACTGCCCTTAAAGTGGCGTGCTGGGATGAGCGCTAGAAGTTTTCGAGCTCGCCACGGCGTAGCTCCGTACACTTAGCACCTGCCGCAAGTCGCGGCTTTGACTGCATTCAAGTTGATCGAAAAGCGATTTCTCAGCCCGTGAAGCATGACTTCCAGCTGAGTGAATATCCGCTCTGCAGAGATTAATTCAAGACGGCAATTGCAGCCTTGCGCGAACAGCACAAATAGAAAAACAAACACTACAATACAAATACAGGCTACGACGTGCCGTGCGGGGAAACAAACTCATGGCTTCGAACCGCATTGGAGCGGCTTGATTTATTGGATTTCAAATAATTACGGCATGATCGGGCGTTTGCTTTTTAATAAGAGATTCATCCCCTGAGAAAATCAAAATACTCTCAGAGGTATGACACTGCTGGAAAAAAATCAACATGCTGGGAATATTTTTATTGCTTATTCAGTCATCGAGAAATTCCTCAGTCTCGGTGACTGAGCAACTAGTTCCTCAGTCACCGAGACTGAGGAACTAGTTGCTCCCCTGCTTCAGGGACGAAAGTTTCTCCCTTTCTAAAGTAACATAGGTTACAAGACCGTTCCTCCCCTAAGGGAGGACTATCGATACCCTTTTTTCTAAGAGTGTAGAAGCATTGAAATATCTGATCTTTCTCAATCTTTCTATTACAGCATCTAAATAGATTGGGTATGCAAATCGCCAGTACTTCGGAAGCCTGCCGATGAGCAAGCTGCGCCAGCGTCGTTTGTGCAGCGAGCACTTCGGCGCTACAGCGTTTGCAAGCTGTAGGATGATTCGTTTGCGGAAAAACGAGTGCCCCACCGTTCTTGTTATGAATCCGTTGCTGCAAGGACTGGTTCCTCCACGTGAGTTGCTGTCAGAGCAATCTTCAGTTAATTTGACAGCTTCGTGTTTATATCTTAGGATAGAATACCTAAAAGCACCCACAGTCAGATATATAGTCCCTCCAAAACATTAGTTTATTTTTTCTTCTTTGCGTTGTCAATTAGCGAGTTTGTTTACGGTTTATTTATCAATTATTCTTATACAGCTCGTCTGCAAGCCTGCCTTAATTAACTTAAAATGCAAGCCTTTTGCGTTATTTCGAAGTTGATTCGTTTGTTTGGATATCATCTTTTTTTGTAGGAGTTGTTTATAAAGCCATTTAGATAATTCGATGATATGTGCTGTTCTGTTAGTTTGTACATTAAAGTAATTAATTTCATTTTACACATTTGACAACGTTTACTGCCTACTACAGTTCTTGGTTCTCCTTAGAGGGCGGTGGACTGCCAACGGAGTTTGTAAATACTAGCTTGAAATGCCGCAACTCATTTGAATGGTGTTCAATAAAAAAATACATCTAAATGAACGTGCTGTTTCTGTTTTATTTCCCTGGTAATATCACGCGAAACGCGTTTTTCCGTTGGAATTGTTGATTCTACGTCTTCCTGGCAATGGGGAGTTTTCGTAGACCGCGTTTATCTCTCTGCTAAGCCCTCCGCAACGAAGAAGCCGCTACTGCGCCTGCGCGCCGATGGCCTTGGCTGTAGAGTTTCGGGCATCGTAGCGGGTTGCGGAGGGCGTTGCGGGATGGCGAAAACAATCTACAAAAACTCCCTAATAGTCAACACCTTCCCGAGCCGGCTGAACGATTTTTCAGATCAAAGGCGCCGGCAGGAAAAAAACAAACAAAAAACTTAATGGTGCTTCGGAACGTAAAACAACGCTCCCTCAACCGTGATATTGTACGTACCTCCTATGCCGAAAATGTCGTCGATCTCGTTCCAGGCCTGCAGCTTTTTGTCCCGATCCTTGCGGTCGGGGTGCCGCTTATTGTAAAGAAACGGATAGTCTTTGACAGCATTTAATATAAAGCTTCCGCAGAACTCCATATTTTACCGCCGCCGTGCGCGCGTCGCTATTTTCCGCGGAAAGCAGTGCCGGATGTTAACAGACGCACGCATCACTTCCGACGAGACTGTGATTGGCTCCGCCGTCCAGTGACTTGTTTTTGCGACTTGAAAAATCGGTCAGGGAGCCACTGCCTAAAAACGGTCGCTAGCGACCTGTCTTGGTCGCTCCGCGACCAAAAATTAGTCGCTAGTTGATAGTCCCTTTAGCGACCATCGCAAGTGTGAACGGGCATTAATGTTTCATGCGGCGATTCATTCCGCGTGGACGCCGCAGAATGAACGATAAAACCGGATTCGCATGATGCGGTTCTGCTCGCTATTTTCAGTCATGACGTCGCTCGCGCTGCAAAAGCGTGAACCGCGGCTGAGATGTCGACGTCGATACTGAAAATCGCCAGCAGAATCGGACCAAGTGAATCAGGCATAACAAGTCGGGGATGGCCACTGTATAACACTCATCAACACCTCTTTGAATCTACTGTTTACACCGAGCCTACTTACCCCAACCCACCTTTAAACTCTTTGAGGCCTGCACTTACTTCTTATCGCAATTACCGGGTCAACGTTTGGTCTACGGGCCGCTGTCGTTTGAAAGACCAAACGACAACAAACAGAAACGTTTGAGAGAGCAGACGACAGCTTGAACGGTCAGGCGACCGTTTGAAGTTGATGACGCACTGAACGTAGTACACAGGTGGTCCGTACAACTTGGCGGTTTTCCCGCCTTCATATTGGAACAAAACGAATAATTTTGACAACGACAAGTAACCGTGAATTCAACCCAAAGTGCTTTGCGTACAAGCAATCGTGGTCGGACGGTGCCTGGTTTTCCTTTTTCAAGGCCGCTATCCAGGTTCTCGGACGAACTGAGCTGGCACAAAACACATGAAAAGTGACTTTCAAAGCTTTTCAGACTCTTGGTACATCCCCGGTCGCGGCGTTTTGACGAGAAGGTTTGTCTGCTGTGTCTGGTTTCTTCCAAACGCAGCAATGCACGTCCAACGCCTCCTGGCGTTGGCACGTCCCGCATGGTGACTTCCGCCCGCAGCCTCAGACCGGAAGTGCGCCCGACGCGCTCCCACCGCGCAGTGACGTAGTAACAAAACTGAGTTCGTGTCCGCCATAACCGACCTCCAATATTTGTTTCTTTTACCGTTGACTTCACGTGATCATTATGCACAGTATTCCAGGTTAGTGCGATTTTCGATTATGTCCTTCTCCCAATCATTGAGCTTTGTGGAGGTTCGTCAACACACGTTCTCGGTAATACAAGAGAAGGGCAGCGATGGCGGCCGTAGTCTAAGCTGGCAGTGCAGTGGAACCTACGTGCTTGTTGAACAAGTCATATTCGCCCGAAAGCGATGGAAGGGTTGATAGGCCCGGCGAGCACGTAGCTACCACCGTGCTGTCAGCCATGCAGAAAAAGTCGCCCCCAAGTCCCTGTGACCTTGACGCGCCTCGATGCAAACAAAGGCATTCTTCAATTTTCTTAGTGTTATGAATGACGGACCGCTATTCAATGCAAACCACTATTTGTACACCACGATTAAAAGTAAGTACCAGTACGAATGACGAAACACTATTTACGGGACAAAAATGCCATCTTTCGGTGCATTGTGCTCCTGTGCGCCGCCACTTGCTTCCTAAATCTAGCACCGTAATTCAGTTGGCGCTCCAGAGAATGTCGCTTGTAACAGAAGCGTGCATTTTACCGAACAACTTCGCGCCACTATCCGACCCCCAAAACGGCTTTGTAGCCTCGTCTGTCTCCGCTGACCAGTAAAGCGTTTGAAATAGCTAAAAAAACTAAAGATGCAACACGCGCCTTGTCATTTACTCAACAGAGAGGCGTATTGCCGTTTACTCACAGAGTAAAACCATGGAGCAAATCCAGGGCCCTGACGGGCCTATTTGAACGTCCCGCTCTTTCGCAATCGGGGGACGACAATGACCCTTTCGCGCTCGTCTGTTGTTTGAGATAAGAAGACGGCGGCGGGGTCGCCCTTTTCGGAGGTGCAGTGGGGGGACGGCGGGGTGTATCACTGGGCCATCCATCCCAAGCTATCCTCCCGTGTCGCTCGACACTTTCTACTCCTCCTCGCCAATTTCCCTTTTAAACCTGAACCACACGTGACCGCTGAATGGTACATGGCTGCGTCTACGAACAGAGTGGCACCAGCTCCCACCGTAGTTCTTTTTATTATCTGGACAGCTGACTGCGCCTGCTGCCTTTTATTTGGTCGTGTAACAATAACTTAAAAAAAAAAAAACATGTTTTTTTTGTTTTTTTAAACTCCGTTATCATCGTAAACTCCGTTACCATACAAGCGTTCTAACCATGTGCTTAACTTTATTCAGCTTGAGAAGTGTGTTTTGCATTGAAAGAAATTTAACTACTTGCGAAGTCTGACAGCGATTATTTTGTACACGCCCGTGTGTAACATTTTGTGGAGCGTTCACGCAAGTTCAAAATAGGGTGGGGGTTGTCCTTGGTGTGCGTCGCAACTGGCATTACACCATGCAGTTGAGTTTGACTAGGGTGTTTTAATAATATGTAACGTGACCAACGTTGGATCAGCTCAATTTGAAATGAACCCGCGATTTTATCTCTGGGGTGTGCCGAACGACCTCTGTTGGTTTGGTGAATAAAACCTCAAAATGTGAATATTTGTTCCGCTTCACCTTCAGAGCGCAGCCAACGCTACGGGCTGATGAAAGCAGCGCCAAGACCGCGATCCCGGGGCACACCTGGCACGACCCTCCAAGTCATCAGATTTGAAGCTAACGGAACTCCACTTCGATGAAGTCCACTCACTGTTGCAACAGAGGGCCAAAGTCCATCGTTTGAACAGCTCAGTGGCTCTCGCAAAAGAACCGCAGTTCACGTTACTCCGAAGTTCAGGGTGTAATCCAACAGGAGCGTTCCGGTGAACGAAACTCTTCGCGGAAGGTTTCTGCAGCCGTTCACACCGCAGAGTGCCATGCTGGTCTGGCAACGCCACACACTTTCGTTTACTCAAACTGTTCAGCGGCTCAGCTTTGCTCGTCCTCTCGTCGTGGTCCATCATCTGCCCATCAGGGTCTCCCACGTCTCGCCGGTCTTGCCGCAGCTGACACATCGCTCTCCGAGTTTTGTTTGGTAAAAAACCGTAAGACGTCCCGAAGGCACGACGGACCGCGACGAGCTGATCGCGGTCCGTCGTCTGCTTCTCGGGGCCTCGCTGCCACGGCCTCATCGGCCGCCTAGCCCGCCTTGACTTCGCTCACGTATACCCTACCGGATGGAAGCGAGCGCAACGCTACGGCCACATCCTATACAACCAACCGCCCAACTCGCATGTGACAGGGTCACGTGCACTTAACGTGAAACTGTCCCATGGAGAGAAACCGGCGTTGTCTGTAGCAACGAAAAACGACACCTAAATTCCCATTGGCTGAGCGAAAGAGCACCTAACAGACGCGTCATTTCGGAAGGGGGGGGGGGGGGCCCCCCCCCCCCCCCCCTCGAAACAAAATCCTGGCTACGTGCCTGAGACACGCTGTTCCTGCGCACGCGCAGTGCCCACACCTCGTGGCTTTGGAAACAGCGCGTCGGCCTGGCTTGCAATTATTGCACGCGCGCTCAAAAGATCCTTTTATCACGTAACGACTGGTCGGAGGTTTTTCGTGTTTAGTCACATCTTCGAGGGAAACGAAATTGACATTCTCTGGAATTCATCTCTAAGTCGTTTTTGACAAAAACCTCTTCGGCTTCCCTTTCATATGAACATGGTGAAGCATGATCGACGCGCAACCGAAACCTCAAGGTGTACATTTCGCTTGCCAGGGCCGCAAACTGCTCAAAGCTTGAAAGAGTGCGACTGCAACCACTTGTGCCTCGATAAGACTGCTTGTGTCGAGCTGTTCCTATGGCGACCCTCGCGACGAGCCAATGGGGAGGCGCAGCACGTCGCGACGCAGCGCAACGCAGTCCACGCAAACGAGCCTTTAGGTCAACGAACTATCACCGGTATTCACGCTAACACTTGGAGCTACAATTCTTTCCTTTTTCCCCCACCTGCCTGAATCCGATTCGAGGAGCAGCTGGACTTTCGCGAGTCACCTATAAATCTATGCGCGTACGTCGTACAAGAGATAATTGTCGCCAACGCACGAGCCTTGTGCAGTTGCCAAGTGTTTTCCGAGACGAGACTTCGCTATTTCCTCGAGAAAAACCACGAGCTAAGGGGACGATTTAATCCGGACTCGGCAAATGCTCACAGGGAGAGGATAACATGCCAAACGTGCAGTTCCCCCTTCAAGAGAACCTTGTGTTCGAACAGAGAGTATTTTAAATATGGCCGGACGAAAAAAAAAAAAAAGAAAGAAAAGGTAGGCGTGAGCGTGTGGGTTTACTTTCTTTGGGCTCGATTAATGGCACGATTTGTGTCGAACAGTTTTTGCGGATGAAATGGTATTTGAACGTGGAAAATCGCAATGAACAACTTTCTTTGTGGGAGGCCGTCATTGTGATTGCTCGTAGATGGATAAGTAAATCGTTTTCACGCTCCGATAACAATCATGCGTGAAGTCGGTGATGGAGAGCGAGTATATCTCCGAGATACCAAGTCCGATATGCGATGCATGTTCAAAGGTGTCAGCAGGATTATCGAGAATCATTATCGGTGCTGTCGGAACGATATATTAAGACTCCCCGGTATCGTTATCGGTACCGTTGATCGGGTATCGTTATCGGAACCCGAAACCGATCTTCCTAACCTTGGTTTGGGGAAAAAGGTTTTCTCAGTGTTGTGGCGTCGGAACAGGAAAAGGAGGGTATTTTTCTCGCCCGCAGACATTTCGGACATATGCAGTAAAATCTTACGACACTTGCGAACCCTGTGAGCCAATCGGAACATAGTGTAGCGAAGCACTTTACAACGTACCATCGGGGTTACGCCGATGGTGCGCTGCGCCTCAGCTCCGTACCCTTCAAGTGCCAAGCTGAGCCGCAACTTGCGCCTTTGTAGGTTTAACTGATAAGAAGCACGGTGACCGTTCCTTCTCGAAAGAGTTAATTACGAGTAGTTGACAAAAATAGAATAAAATCTTGGAGCATCGCCAGAAATGTATGCACGTTTTGCACCACACCTACTGCAAATCTGCTTTGGAGGGGGTGGCTAACCTCTCGTCATGCTCATCATCTCAATCCTTCTAATCGAGAACTTTGCGCAATCGCCAACAGGAGGCAGTGCGCATGTTTTTCGAGGGGCGCATGCGCCTTCTTACGGCGTCGCAATCTTTCGCTCTTATCGCATACCCAGGATGTCATTTCTACCAACAGGAAAGAATCGCTAATGCCTCGCAGAATACCGGGGAAATATAGCGGACGAGGAAACCTCCAATGAAGACGCAGAATGGAGATGTCGATGCATTGGAGGAAGTCGCCATGCCCTTGGAAGACACCCATGTTTCTGCGCGAGGGAAAACGGTGCGTGACGGTCTTTGTAATCAGGTGTGTCTGCAGCTTGAGCCGCGCCTGTACATAGAGTAACTGTATAGGCTCTGCTATATACAGTTACTCTAGTACATTGCGCACAGCGTCACCTACCTGTCTTGCACCGCAGTTTTGCCACATTCATACGGAACTCGATCGTCGTGGGAGCCCATGCGCCGCGGCAATTTGTTCCGATCTTTAGAAACTGGAGGCCTCGGCCATCTTTTTGTAGGACAATCGAGGTTTATCTTCTTCAGAGATACACACCATCCTTTCATATAGAACTTTTTTTTTTTAATTTAATATTTCTACGCATTTGCTACGTTGGATTGTTTCATCGTCTCCCTAACAATTTTGTCTTTTTTTTCTGTTTTTTTTTTTTTTTTTTTTAAGCGAGAACCGGATGCGGTTAATTTTCTTAGCGAACCTTTTTCGAATCCCTGTCTGAAACTGGACGTTCTTACACTGGCCTCATCGAATGTTTGTTACCGCTACCAATTTACCGTACACTGACAATCGCTCAACCGGGGACAGACGCAAATATCGCCAACTGCCAAAACTTTTTTTATATAAAATTGTGTACATTTACATTGCAAAAACGTGGCTCAAAGATGAGGGTATATTTCTGCCTTGGACCGTAAACTGTAGGCACTGTAACTAGCCTGAAACTGTTGAACGCTGCTTTATTTTTTTGTTTTTTGTACCGATGCCTGCCTTTTCTGGGACATCCTTCGACGGATCACCGTTTAGCCGTATGGAGTTCGCTTTCTGCCAGTTGCTCCCCAAAAAGCTGTGCTGTTTGACCTTTCCTTTTTTCTGGGCTTCCGCAGCCTTTGGCGGCGTAGAATGATCGACTGCAATGCTGGATACCCCCGAACTACTCAATTTATATTTATTGAGGAGGTTCAGGAAGTTAGGAACGTTTACGAGTACATGAACGATACTCCTGACTTGCTGCCGTTATGGACCTGTGTCTTATGCTTCCTGATTTTTGAACTGTGCTTTTTTGTTCGTGTGTCTTGTATTACGAAATCACAATTTTTCTAAAATGTACCCACTGACATGCTCACCCGATTGCTCGTAAATTTGTTTAAAGTTTTTAACTTCCATGTAATAAAGATATTTAAAAAATTTGTGGCTTAACTCAGTGGTGAGGCTTCCACTTCGCACGCAGCGGACCCAGGGTCGATTCCCGCGGGCGATCTGTTTCTAGGATGTTTCTAGCAGCATCGACGATGGACTCCCTACATCGCCAACTACAACATCAACAATGACAACTGCTACAACAACTACTACTACAACTACAACATTAACAACGGGCGTCATTTCCAGTGGTGGCAAGGGCACATAAAAGCTATCGCTGTAATACCCTATATTAAGACAAATTTGTTAACACTCGCAATAAAGAAAAAACAAATCTGCGGCGTAGCCTAGTCGGTAACGCCTCCACTTCGCACGCAGAGGACCCAGGTTCGATTCCCGCGGGTGATCTTTTCAAGGAGGCAACATGGACGACAGATGCCCTGCATTGCCAAGTACAACATCAACAACATACGTTATTTGTGGTGGTAGGAAGTGCCCATAACAGTGTTCGCGCGTATGGCGCGTGATTTGCTCTCTTCCCGAAGCGACGAACATGCGCGTGCTGGGCTGAGATCGCACGCTGGCCTGAGGACCTGGAAATATTGGTGTGGTCATAGCCTCCTCTATAGACCTTTCCAGAAAAGAGCGTGTGGCCGGTGCCATTTTGAGTGTTCGTGTGTATGGCGCGTGCTTTGCTCAATTTCCGAAGCGACGAACACGCACGTGCTGGGCTGTGAAGATCGCACGCTGGACTGTGAGTTTGTAAACATAGGAAAGGTCTATACTGACAGAGCCTGGCAGATCGTCACGTGACGCGGCCGCCGAAAGTGAAAAGGTAGAGCGGCTGTGAAGAGTCATGTAACGAGACGCCGAAATTCACTTGTCCCGAGCGATGGAATGTCCGCTCGAGCTTCTTGCGCTCCTCGGGCTACCGCTCCTTTTCTCGTCGGGTTTGAAAATCATCTTTCGGGTCCTCGCCGCTGCAAAAGCTGTGCGCTGAATACCGGACTACCCGAGAAATGCTCTGTGCTACCAGATCCTTGCGCTCCAAATCTGCGACCGGGCACTCTATGGCGCCGTCATCGAACTGCCAGGCTTTGTGAGTATAGAGGAGGCTATGGTATGGTGTATATTTAAAGTGGCGATGCAACGATTTTTGCAGTTTGCGCAAATACCGCTTAGAACGGATCCCTGACGTTAATGATCTGTGAAACAGCCGTTCGTTTTTTGCCACACGCAATCCAAGTCGCAGAAAAAATGAAAGAAAAGCGAGCAGCGTTGACGCCCTCAACTCGGAGCCAGAGCAAGCGGCCACGTGATCTGGAGCCGATTACATGCGGCCAATGTTGATCATAGCCACGCGCTGGGGTTGGCAAGGCACAGGACACGCGCTGAGTTTCAGACATTGTTAGGGTTCGGCTGTTGTCGTCATTGCAGCGATTGGACACAGGACACTACTGGAATGCTTCACGAGCTATCGATTCTCACGAGCCCAAATCGAGTGCCCACGCAATGCTCGGGTCCAATCTATGAGCCGCATTCAGATATCGTCACTGGGCGGTACTGCAAACGCCCAGTTACGTCGTCAAGTTTCGCCAAGGAGAGACTGGAAGAAAACTCTCGCTTTTCTCTTCGAAATTCCACCGCAACAAAGGAGTTTTATGGCCAGAGGCGTTGTGTGTGAGTATGTCCTTGAGTCCCACTAGTGCCAGTAATCTCGTGCGAAGGGAAAAACATTCCATTTCAATAGACCTATTGGTATATTACCGAAGCATCAAGGAGAATGCCGGGATTGGTGTTCCACGCGCCGCACGTGCTGACGTCAGCAGTAGTAACTTTTCTAAAGCAAATACCTAAAACAAATAGAATCTTGCACGCGCGTTCGTCAACGCTTTATTTTGTTTATTTACTGTGAATCTTTTATACGGGAGAGGCATGCGCGTGTGGCGCATGGAACACCAATCCCTGCATTCTCCTTGATGCTGGGATAATATAGCAATTAGCGGCGAGATGTTTTGGTGGCGCCCTCCTGTGGTTCCCCCTTGTGACGTCATTACCTTGCAAACAACAAGTTCGATGGTGTTTGTTATAGCATGGTGGAAGCTTGAAATCATTGCGTTCTCAAAGGAACACTGCCAACACCGTCAAAATTAAAGTTCTTTCATCCCTCTTATTTCCGTCGATGATAAATCCCCTTTCCGACGTCATAGTCAGCGTTCGGCCTATCGTGGAAGGCCGTCCACAGCGACGCTTTCGGTCGCGCACGGGGCTAATAGGTCTATATCGTTGCTCGGCCCTTTTAATACTCCGTTCTTCCTTAAAGGGGCTATGCAACAATTTTTTTACTTTGCGCAAATACCGCTTAGAACGGATCCCTGACGTTAATGACCTATGAAACACGCCTTCGTTTTTCACCCAACGCATTAGAAGTCCCAGAAAAAAATTAAAAAACAACGAGCAGCGTTCACGCCCTCAACTCGCAGCCAGAACAAGCGGCCACGTGATCTGGAGCCGATTATATGCCGCCAATGTTGATCATAGCCACGCGCTGGGGTTGGCAAAGCACAGGACACGCGCTGAGTTCCAGACATTGTTATGGCTCGGCTATTGTCGCCGTTGCAGCGATTGGACACGGGCCACTACTCGAATGCTTCTCGAGCTATCAATTATCACGAGCCTAAATCGAGTGCCCACGCAATGCTCGGGTCCAATCTATGAACCGCATTCAAATATCGTCATACGGGTGTACTGCGATCCCCGCGTTACGTGATCGAATTTTGCAAGGGAGAGATTGAATGAAAATGATCGCTTTTGTCCTTGAAATTACACCGCAACAAAGGAGTTTCTTGGCCAGTGGCATTGCATGCGAGTATCCTTGAGTCCCACTAGTGCCAGTAAGCTCGTGTAAAGTGAAAAACATTCCAATTGAATATCGTTGCACAGCTCCTTTAAAGGGGCTATGCAACAATTTTTTTACTTTGCGCAAATACCGCTTAGAACGGATCCCTGACGTTAATGACCTATGAAACACGCCTTCGTTTTTCACCCGACGCATTAGAAGTCCCAGAAAAAAATTAAAAAACAACGAGCAGCGTTCACGCCCTCAACTCGCAGCCAGAACAAGCGGCCACGTGATCTGGAGCCGATTATATGCCGCCAATGTTGATCATAGCCACGCGCTGGGGTTGGCAAAGCACAGGACACGCGCTGAGTTCCAGACATTGTTATGGCTCGGCTATTGTCGTCGTTGCAGCGATTGGACTCGGGCCACTACTCGAATGCTTCTCGAGCTATCAATTATCACGAGCCTAAATCGAGTGCCCACGCAATGCTCGGGTCCAATCTATGAACAGCATTCAAATATCGTCATACGGGTGTACTGCGATCCCCGCGTTACGTCATCGAATTTTGCAAGGGAGAGATTGAATGAAAATGATCGCTTTTGTCCTTGAAATTACACCGCAACAAAGGAGTTTCTTGGCCAGTGGCATTGCATGCGAGTATCCTTGAGTCCCACTAGTGCCAGTAAGCTCGTGTAAAGTGAAAAACATTTCAATTGAATATCGTTGCACAGCTCCTTTAAAGACTAGGAGCTCCGCCTTAGGCGCGAGCATTCTGCCCACACAATTGCGAAGACACGCGCAACCAAAGCACTGCGGAAGCCAGCGAGCTCGCGCTGAAGGCGGAGCTTCTTGTCTCAGCTTAAAGGGGTCATGAAACGATATCGGGTTGGAATGTTCACGACTTTGCAGAGGCGTACTGGTCTAGCCCAAGTATACTCGCACAGACTGCCACTGATTCAGAAGCTTCTTTGTCGCGGTGAAATTACGAAGATAAAAGGGGACTATTTCTTTCAGTCTTGTCTCGGCAAAGCTTGATGAAGTAATCGTGGGATTGAAACCACCCGCCTGATGACAGTCGACAGCGGCTCATGGATTGGACACGAGAACTGCGTGAGCACTCGACTTCGGCTCGTAACAATCAATGTCTCGGCGGACACGCGGGTAGTGGCTCGTGTTTATACTGCAGTGATGAGAATCTGGAGCTCAGCGCGCATGTTCAGCTTTGCCAACTCCAGCGCGTGGCTACGATTAACGTTGGCAGCATAGGATAGACACCAGGCGACGTGGCACTTGTTCGGACTCCGAGTTGAGGGGACGGTGCTCATATTTCTCGAATTTTTGTTTTAACGACTGTCGTTGCCTAGAAATAAAAAAAAATACGCCAAATTTATTCGGTTATTGATGTTGGGGAATGATTCGTATTTAGCGAAAGTAGAAAAACCGTTTCATGGCCCAATTAAGGGTGAACGGAGTATATGTACCTTTCGAATGTTTCCAAATCCACAGCCCACACGTGCTGCCGCTTCGGAAAGCAAGTCAGCACGCGCCATACGCACGAACGCTGAAAATGGCAGTGACTGGAAGTTTCGTGGTTTGTGTTACTTGCTCGTTTTAATTTCTATTTTCTGTATTACGCGGGCAGGGCGCGATGGGTATCTCGAACGTTTTGTTCTAAAGATTTTTTTTTTTTTCAAGTGTGAGTTCAGAAGTTACAAGTGAAAAGTTGCAAACTTGTAAGTCTCGTTCTTTTTCGTCGGTGACGCAGTCGGATTGAATCAGGCCACGAGCGATGAGTAGAGACGCTCTGCAGCAGATGTGCATGGGCGCCGCCATCCTTCAGTTTTTGTTTTCTCTGATTCCATTTACTTCACTTCATCTTTAGCACAGCCGCGTTATTGCCACTTTGGTTCTACTGTGCCCTCTCTACAGCATTGGCCTTTCTGAAGGCTCGTCAACGCCCACTTTGGTGGCCCGGCATGTGGGAAAGGCAAGAGAAGGTCAACAATGGCTGCTGTAACTTGATGCGTGTGTAAAGCGTCTTCCGTCGATTATGCGATGCCGACAAGAGGCAGTCTCACGAGTGCTTCTTGCGAGCATAGTTCTAATAATAATAATAATGACAGTTTATTTCCATTACACCTATACTTCGTTTCAGCTTCGGTCGGAGCGCGGCCGATGTTATGAGCCGAAGGGCCAATCAAACAGCGAAAGAGGCACAACGTCATGGCTTGCTCTCTGCAGTTGATAGGACCAGCCGGTATTCGCCGTCTCTCTGTGCGCGCTCCTCCGCCGGCTAGTCCTATCAAGCGCAGAGAGCACGCCATGACGCTGCGCTTTTTGCGCTGTCTGATTGGCCCTTCGGCTCATAACATCGGCCGCGCTCGGACCGAAGCTGAAACGAAGTATAATGGTGGAGCCAAGAAAAAAAGCCGCGCTACGCGGCTTGACGAGTTTTCGGCCCCAGTACATTCTGCAGAAGCGTCGGAAATATCAATATACAAACAAAATCGTACATAATCACAATAGATACAAAAAAAAGAAAATAACAAGAAAATAGAAAACGTCACTGAGCACCATATTATTTGACATTCGCAAGTCAACGCAAAACATACTTTTAAACTAAGAAAAAAAAATCGCTTCAATCTATATATGCAAAATCATGCATGACAAAGCGCAATTCACCCAGACTTAATCTATCTATAAAGACGCCTTCAGAATGCAATACATTTAGAAGCTTTGGGATTCGGTATGCTAACATTTTCTTTCCAGTGTTTAGCCGACAGGTCGGTACGTGTCAGCAATCTGGATTACGAATTTGGTATGGTATGATATGTTGTTGCAAAGCAGACAATTCTACCTGGGATGAAGTTTTGTAAAGAAATTCTGTTCTAAGTTTTGTGGATAGCCTATAGTTATAAAGATTGTGAATACTGAGTATATTATAAGCTTTAAACAGGTTTTCCGTGTCCGAAAAATAAGGTACACATCGCGATACTGTTAGCGCGAACACGACATCGGCGCATTTTCGCATTTTACTTCTAAATAGTATTAGCGAGCACGAAATTTTATCGCTTACACTATATAACTAAATGAGCTCTTTCCACAGCAATAATAACTTGGATGACATCCCTTGGTTTTAAAAAGAAAAACTGGAAAAACCGGCGATCGCTTGTTCGCGCTAACAGTGTCGCGCTCTGTACGTTTGCAATTACTCGCAACATTCTTTTTTGAAGCAGGTGCACTTTCTCAAGATTAGTTGCAGTGGTAGTACCCCAAACCAACCCAAAGCAGTAGTGCCCACATTTTACCCAAGTAGCGGGGCTATTCATTTGTTTTCCTTCGAACTTGCACGCCCTGCTCATGAACATCGTACGGAGACTGCACTAGCAGAATAAACGAGCCCTGATTTAAATAATAATGGTTTAAATCAGTTCAAGGTTCCGGGTACAGTTTATAACGAGTCCCGTGCAGGTTGTCAGCCAATCCTTCTCTCGGCTGCCAAAGTCGTCATCAGAACATCATTAAAGCTCGTGTTGCTAACTGATCGGTGCTTCACCTGGAAGTGTATTGATTCTTTTGTTTTCTTATTCTCGCAGGATTATAGCGGCGTCCCTCGCATGCCACTGAGAGACGACTCAATCAAAACTAGAAAAAAAAAACAAAAAAAAAACGACCTTTAGACTCGCCGGCGTGGAACGGCCATCTGCTGTAAACAATAATGCCGTTATACGGAGCGATTGATCATCCTACTCTTTGCCTGTGTTTCTCAACGCCGCCCTTCTCACACCCTTCTTTCTCGTACACCAGAGGAAGGTCAGGAACAGAGAAAAATATCTGCAGAACGCGATATGCGATTGATATAGCGTTATCAAGACCAAAATAGTGAAGCGTGGCGCCGACGCGTATACCAGTGAAAGGAAACTGCCAAAAAAACGCCGATGTCGTATCCACACCAAATATCACTGTTAAAATTGCGCTAGACTGCTTTAGTTCCCGACGAATAAAACTTGTTTGGGTAATAAACGATAGAATTTTAATTCAGGTGTGTGCTGTATATGAGTCCGACATTATTACAATCCTTTTCGCAGGTTACAAGTATGGTGCTTTTTTCGCGTCAACATTTCACGCAAAGCATTATGCAACCTTTCCCAAACTATAGATCGCGACCGTAAGCGGGGCTGCGTCAGATTCAGCGATAGGTCGCGAAGCGGCGAGGAAATAAAAAAAAATGCGAACTTTTCTTTTTCTGTTCGCCGATGAAAACAAAATGCAGGTCGCAGCACAATAACAAGCCGGAACTGAAATTTTCGGTTTTCAAACTCCGCCTCGATTTCAGAAACTGTGCTTTAACATACAAGCTCACTTCAGTCATTATAGAAGCATTAATTAGGGTACTCATGCGTCTTTCATGCTTTCTGGCCCAGCTGATTCACTTTCTCAAAAAATGTTTTAGCCTCATTTCTGTATAGTATCATTGTTCACACACTGACCCGGAAAAGCCTGTGGCATCACATAAAGCAAGAAAGGGGGGTTTCGACACGATATTTTACATTTTGGTGGGTCGCAAGGAGTTTGGAAAGCACTGACGTAATGTATTCAAGTTCAAAGCGTATCTCCGAGCAAAAAGAATTTTTACTGGCAATAATTATTCGACATATTTGCTAAAACAACCTCCGATAATGCTGTTTCAAGCCAGTGTCAATGCGGCGATGACCATTCAAAAAGGTGTGTGCGCCTCACTCTACCGAAGCACCCTGCTTATACCGTTTAAAAGGAAGGATGTTCCATGCAAAAACATCCTATTTTCCGATTAAAAATGGAATAGTATTTAAAATAAGAGAGCTAAAACTCAGCCTATGCGCCCTAACCCAAAAGTAATTGCCCGCGGCACTTTCCCTATTAGAAATGCGACCAAAAATTGAGACACGCCCGTTGTTCTAAGCATCACAGAAAACCCAGAATACGATTATGAGCGGACTTAACGTTTAAAACGTTGCCATACACCGCGACATGCCTCTTTGCCCTATGCATCATAGAAATCCGAATTACAACCATGAGTGGCCTTTAACCCATTAAAATCCGACCAAACATCGCAGTATGCCCCTTTGCCCCAAGCATCCCACAAAACCTAAAATTTCAACCATGCTTGGCCTCTATTTTTATTAAAAATGCGACCAAACATCACAACACGCCCCCTTTTATTAGAAAAAAAGGGGCGAGATGTTTGATGGCGTGTTTTTTTAGGAAAGGAAGGCGAAGCATGATTGTAATTTTGGGTTTACTGGGATGCTTAAGCCGCATAGATTGCCTCTGTGCTATAAAATAACCATCTCAAGCTCAGGCTCGAAACGCATGTGTGCATAGTAGTTTTGGCCTTGCCAGATTGCCAGCAGGCTCTTGAGTATTTTTTATGAAGATTCTTCAATCTGTATACCACTTAAGTACGCGTGGAAGAGCGCTTTGCATAAATTATAGTTCACACAGAGAGAATAGAACACTGAAATGGACGAAGCACTGACACGCACAGTTCTTTGAACGAGCAACGGCACATTTATATGATTCGTAGTGCAATTGGCATCATAGAAATGTGTCGTTGCTCGCTGAAACAACTGTGAGTGTCTGTCTTTCGTCCATTTCAGTTTTTTATTATTTCTACGTGAACTATGTATACCACATCTTAGACTATCTCACTCAAACGAAATTTCGCGGTCCGGGATAAATTATTTCATGGACTCCATCCTATACATAGCGCGAGTGATAAGTTTGCTTTATAAATTTTAACGATGAATTTCGTTCGCTTTGTCCATAATATATGGTTTAAACGAAGAACAAAGTTGCAATAAATAAATGGCGTGGACTCTAGACTTCAAGCAATCAAGCTTATGACAAAAAAACGGGTTTAACGATGTGAAATACAAAAAAGCTATATGTTGTACATACCGAGTACAACCATATCGACATGCAAAGTACTTCGCGCTTTTTAAACGGTCTGCAGTGGTTTCATATCCTTGACCTAGCTTGAGGGACCAATTAAATTATTATATATTAAATAATAACTTCACAATTGTAATCTCAAACTGGCGTGATTCCGTATTATAGCATAAACTCTTAATCGTCTTCCATTTTTAGTCCAGCATCACGAATACCAATATAGAATTGTATTGTCATTCAATACGCTGATAAGCGTATTAAATGACAAAAGAAAACAAAACTTCGATACCAGACCAAATATTGCTGCACCTTGCGACCAAAGCACGAAGCAGTCGAATGAGGATGCGAGACATTTGGTGGCGCGAAAAGCTTTGCAGTTACCCAAATGTCAACCTGTACATTGGACGATCATTAGTTTCGCTGGAATCAAACCAAGTGTGTCGCCCGCATTTCCCTCCGGGCATGACGCTGAGAGTTGTTGATCTTGCACAAGGCGAATCGCTCGTCTGCGACCGCGCCGAGAGAAAACTGGAAGACCTTCGAACCACAAACTTGCCGGCTTGTGTGGTGAAACTACTTCTTTTCCTATTTAGCTTTTTTATATTTTCTCCGTTGTTCTTCTTGACTTTAATGATTCGCTCGCCCTTCGGGGCACCATGTTGCAAACACGCTACTCAATAAATGTGGAGGAAACTACAAGCATCAAAATCTCCATTTAGCGGCGAAGGCACATGCCCGTGTTAATGGACGTGCGGTGGGAGACACAGGTCGAAGCAGTCGATGCTTCTACGTCTGCCATATTGATGACTGCTGTAACAGAAAACAGTTCATTCCACAGGTACGACGATGTGAATTCTTCCTACCATATGCATTGCGTCGAGGTGACCTAGCTGGAACGCGCCATAAGGAAGGTCCTTTGCAGGTTGTAGAGGGAATTCTGCTAAATTCTTTATAATCCGGAACAGTTAGTCGGTCTCTTAAAGCTTGAATTAGAAACAATCGATGCACTTTGGCCGACGGCGTGACGCGAGATCTTGAACAGGCGTACTCCAAAGCCAAGCACAAGAACGTCATCCTGTTCCTGCACACAATCGTCTCCCGATCGAGTCCTGCGTCGAGTTAGCGTAGGTTACAGACGACCTAGAGGGAGCTTCGCTTTTTAGAGCAGTTAGGCTGTGACAACGGCGGTACACTGCCCGAAGCTTAAACGAATACCTTGAAATGTAACTGCTTCAACAGGATTCGCTTGACAGAGGCGCATCGAGGCGCTCCCTAGGTAATCAAACACCTGTTGAGAGCCGAGTGTGCGAGTAATAGGTCAGTAGCAGTGCGTCAGTAATAGCCTTCACTGGGGAAACCCACGACCTCTTGGTATTGTAGGGAAGAAGCTGCGCATTTCCATCCAAAACAGTTTTCCCAACTCGGGAACTTAATGTTTCCAATTTTAAACTTGCAACTACTCCGATAGCAAACGATTTCGGAGCTGGTCGTGCTAATGGAGCGTCATATCGGCGACGTAGTCTTTCCACAAACATTAAAGGCTCTTGGAGAAAAAAAAACAAAACAAAAAAACTAAGGATATATAAACAGCGGAAGATGGCGATGCATCTTGATTAGCACGGATCGTTAGTCCGATTTTACCAGCTCGGGGACAATCCGGGCTGATTTGGTTCGAAGCTAAGGAACTCACCTTGCAGTACGACGCCGAGAGAGGAAGTTAGTCCGCCGGGGAGTCGAACGCACCGCGATCTGCGGGCAGTCGTCCTTGGACGGTGTATCGGCGACGCTCGAACGTGGCCTCTGGCTCTCTCCCCTCTTCCACGCACTCAACCCTCTCTTTCCCAATCTCTCTTCTTGACCCTCTGGATGGCGTCACACCTTCCTCCATGGACTCCTGCCGACGCTTCGTTGGGACGTCACAGCCTCTATCAGGAATCGACAGCAGCATGGCAACAGTTATCACCCCTATAGTCTACAAGAAGGGAGCTCACCTCTAAGAACACCCTTACCACATGGGGTGTGCAGGTACTCATTTATTTATTTGAATCCCTACAACGCCTAAAAGGGCATTACAGAGAGGGGCATACAAAACACAGTATACACGATCAAGAAGAAGAAGAAAAAAGATGGTGCTATGGAGAATTTGACATGATAAAAAATTATAACAAATATGAAACGTCGTGATACACGAAAAAAAAAAACACAACAAATCTATGAGACACCTGAATACGAGTTTTAGACATACAACTGGACTTTGTCAAAAAAAAAAAAGCTCTGGCCTTGAAATTTCTACAACCTTATTTGGTAATTTATTCCAGACATCAATTGACCGCGGAAAAAAAACATTTAAAAACATCAGTTCTACATTTATATAGACGATTTTCTTTGAATTATCTTTTCTGAGAGACACGTAAGCAGGCTGTAGAAGAAATGTTGATTTAGAGATACAAGTAGTTTCGTGAAAAATGTTAAATGAAAGTTTCACAAGGAGGCATTAACGTCTCGGACTCAGAGGCGTGCAACGCAGAGACGACTTAAGTTCAGTAACACTTACTCTGAAATCATAATTTCCCTTAACAAAACTGGCAGCGTGATTCTGGATTTTTTCAGGCAGATCGTCCAAATTTAGTTTATAGGGGTCCTGGATTGTATAGGCATGATTAAGAATCGATCATACATGTGAAAATTACAAGGTTTCTTTTAGCGATGATGAAGTCAACCCAAAATTACGTTTAATGAAACCTAGTGACCGACTAGACTTTGCAGTGATGTAGTCAACATGTTTGTTCCAAGTTACAGCTGATGAGAAAAATAAATCCTAGATATTTAGCCTCAGTTAAAAGTTTAACCGGCGACGCACCAATAGAGTTTGATGAGAAAAAAAAAAAGAGTTTTCCTAGTAAACCTGATGTGAGCACATTTCGATAGATTTAAAAACATGCTCCATTTAAAACACCAAGACTCAATATTATCTAAGTCGCTTTGGAGAGCAAACATTCTAGTGTTGCAAGCGACCACTCTGTATAAAACACAGTCATCGGCATATAATTTTATGTTAGAGGAAAAGTTTTACTATATCGTTAATAAAAATTAAAAACAAGAGCGGTCTTAGCACCGATCCCAGAGGGACACCAGAAGTAACATTTTCATACGGGGACTGGATTCCATCAGTTACCACGGACTGTTTCTTGGAATTCAAGTAATCACCTATCCAACAAATAACGTTGGGATCAATATTAAGCTTCTGAAGTTTAAAAATGAGGAGAGCACGAGGAACCATATCGAAAGCTTTTTTTAAATAAAAAAAATGCAGTTGACCTGCTTACTTTTATCCAATGCTAGTGCTATATCATGATAGAATTCCGTTAACTGCGTGGTGCAAGATGACCCGAACAGGAAACCATACTGAGCCGGAGTAAAAAAAAAAATAATTAGTGCTAGGGGATCATGAGATTGCTGTAAATTATGCTCTCCATTGTTTTACAGGATTCGCTTGTGATAGAGAGAGCCCTTTAGTTCTCAACCAGATTCTTGTGACCAGACTTGTGGATCGGCGCAACATTTGCAGACTTCCAGTCAAGTGGTAAAGAACCAGAGTTTAAGGATACAGTAAATATAATGACCAAGTAACAAGAGAAAGTACCAGCACAAGACTCTAAATAGTGTTTGGAATATCATCGGGACCAGTCGCTGAACCGCGTTTTAGTTTGGTTAGCAATTGACCTTTTTCAGAGATCGCTAGACGCATGCGCCGACTCTGGGAGAGGGAAGGAAAGGCAAGGTCGCCATTTTTGGTGGCTCTCTCGTCTGCTTGGTTGCTCAGACAGTGCTTGGTTAGGCTCGAATCCTCCGCTTTTCTCGCGGCTAGGATTCATAGTCGTCATTCCTCACCACCGCACAGCTATAGGTTGCACAAATAACAGCAAAAGTGGTTGAAATGCAAGATTTTATAGAGTTTCAGCAGCCTTTTGCGGGTGGTGCACGAAAGCACCTGATGTCAAACAACCCGCCCTTTTTGCCCTGCTTTCAAAAGCCTATGACGCGAATCCCCTGTGTTAGGTGGCTGGGTCATCAGTGTGATGGCGGGACATTCGGCTTTTAACTAAAATACAGTAAATGTGAACATGAGGGTAAACTTGAAACTGGTTAGGAAAACGAAAACGCAAAAAAGACAGAAAAAGAACAGGCAACGTCTCTTCAGACGTTGCCCGTCCTTCCTTTTGCGTTTTCTTTATCTTACCCGAGTCTCAGGTTTAATAACTGAAAACGAGCGTGTTGATGAATAGATACGAATACATGAAGGGATAGAACATCAAGGATGCAGTACTTCTTGAAAGAAGTCCTGTTTTTGTCCCTGTCCTCGATGTTCTTTCCTTTCATGTATTCGTATATCAAGTTTAGCATAATGTTCAACTTACACCAGCTCGCCTGCACTCTGACTATGTTTCCGTTAACATTAAATGTGCACGCGAGGTTGTGTGACATAATCATGCTGTAGCCGGTTCTCAAGTAAAGAAAAACAAGATAAAGCTTTCCGTTTTTCAAGCGTGCGCTATACACATTCGCGTCTTGCCACGTTAAAAGTGAAGAGAAAGCACAAAAAGTATCAGTCACTGGCAAAACATTTAAAGCGTGCGAAACGAATTTAAGCCTTACGGAGACAGAACCCCGATGGAATGCCTTGGCAACCAACCGTAAACTCCCCTGTTTGCTGGGGCCACTTTGTCGAAGGTTCGTAAACGTGCCGAATTTAAATAGAGATTGTTTCTAAGCGACTCTGCCTTGAAAGCCGACTCCTCCTTTAGTTGCTTGCAAGACGCGACACCGAAGTGACGATTAAGTGACTCCGAGTCGATGGTAGCAACCGATGCGGCGTCGGCGGTCTATCCATTCTTGAAGGTATAAAAACGAATGAGATCCTTTGTATCGTAGACAGTGGCTTTTGTTAATCCTCCAGGGGCCCTAATCTAGACACTTGGCGAAAAATTTGGCAAGAAATTCGGCGGCTGCGATTGGCCGATGTCGCAGTTGACCTTGGCGCCTGCCAATTACAGCCGCCGTATTTCTCGCCGACTTTTTAGCTAAGTGTTCAGATTAGGGCCCCAGGTCGTCCTCAGCCATTTTGATGAAAATATGCACGCGAAACGAGGACAGAAATGCACGTTCGGAATGGTGAAAGACGGAACAACGCCACCAGAGAACACACGTAAACGCATGGACCGGGGGACACGCCAGGCCTGGCGCGAACGACGGAGAGACGGTCCCGGAGCCACCAAAAGTGTTTCAAGCGATTCCCGCGAGGGCGCGCCACGATCGTGGCCAAACTATGAAAAAGGTCAATTGAAAAACACCTTGCACATGAAATTGAATTTCGGGCATGTATACCATAAGATTAGCAGCAACTTCCGAGTAAGTGTAGGGACACGTAGTGGCGTCTCCAAATACGGACCTAAAGTAATCATTGAAGGTGATAGCCTTTTTGTTGTCATCTGATACAAGGTTACCATTGACGATCAAAAACGAAACACCTACAGTATCCTTGCGATTAGACCCCAGAACCCCTTAGGGTTCTGTTTGAGCTTGGCATTCAGCGTCGCGAAATAATTTGCTCGGGACGAAGCAATTGCACGCTTAAGAAGGGATCCTACCTCTATTAGTTTATTATATGATGCGGAGTCATTTAGTATACGGTATTGTTTCAGTGCACGTTTTTTTGTATTTGTAAGCTTGCGCAGCTCAGAATTAAACCATGGTTTGTCACGACGTCGCTTCGACGTAAGAACTCTAGATGGAACAAAAATTTCAAGAAGAGTTGTTAGTCTGGCTTAGAAAACGTTCCATAATTATTTAACATCACCCGATGTATCGATTTATTCAAAGATAGGAAGGAATGAACTGAGGTTTTCAGATAAGCCAGCATAATCACCTCTATCAAATAAATACACTTTCTTTGGACGAAGCATAACACTGCGTTTGAATGAACAAGTCGAATTCGCAGTCACGGCCTTATGGTCACTTAGACCGGGGATGACTGTTACAGAAGAAATCCGTATTACGATTGCTAAAAAGAAGGTCAAGGATGCTCGATCGGACCCTATCGGAACCGTGCAAGGACTTTGACTTTTGAGTTTCTTTTTAAGTCGCCGTCGAATTATTTTTGTTATAGTGTTCAGTTCAGAGTCATTCATGTCAAACGTCCCAGACGTTGTGCTCGACCATCTTCGATTTAAAAAAAAAAAATATATATTCATGGCATTTTGCCGCAATGTTTGTAGCCATGCCCTAATATATTTTTCACGAAAAAATATTTTGATGACGTGAGCGCGGTTTTAACTTTTAAAAATATCGAAAAACTAGGTATCACTCCATAATTGATGAAAAATCAGTTTTTTTATAAAACACCCAACAATATTTTTTTCTTAAATCTGCTCAGCTTTCGACTTGCAATGTAGTTGGGTTTGTGCAGTTTTGTTTAATTTAAATATCTCTTAAAAGCACAATTTGTTTTTGAAAATTTTAGCATTTTCGTTATTTTATTAACCATATCTAATTGCTCCGGGGACTTAATAGAACTTTTTACCGGCTGCCCTGCAGGTATTTAATCTATAAAAAAATATTTAAACCACTCAATCAGATATCTCGCAGTAAAAAAAAAACAACAAAAAAAACTGAAGTTGCAAAAAGTGCATTTTCACGCATAAGCAATCGTTTATTCTACCCTGAGGTTGTACAAGTAAAAATACAATATAGGGTGGGTTTGGAAGAACATTCAATTGTCTTTGGATTCTGAAAGTTTAATCAAAGTGAATTTTGTTTAAAGCGAGAAAACAATTTTTGAAGTTGAACTCTCGCGCCACAACCCGGCGTCGCTTGTTAACGCCTCTTCGCCGCACAGCACGCCACCGGCGAGGATAGCTGACACGATTAGGTCCAAAGAAACAACGGATTTTACTGCCGCTTCCCCTTGTCCGTCTCGCCGGCTGCAAGGGAAGAAACGGCGGGCGTCGTGTTGATAATCGGAGGTGCCGCCAGTGCGTAGCCATAGCAGGCCCGTTGTGCCCTTCGTATCCGAGGGCGGCTCCTCACACTCCGAAACGCGATGCCTAATCGACGGGCGGCATCAGCTGACGTGGACTTCTCCTAAAAGGGAAAAGCGACAATATCGCCGCGAAATCTAGCCGTCACGAATACTGCGGTTAAAAGCGGAACTATGCGGGGACGCAAGAATTTGCCGCTTCAAAGCCGAATTAAACACAAACGAGGCGTGATCCTCCAACGGCGCGCATTCGTCGACACCACATCGCCTCGTCATTTGAGATTGCCCGTTCACGGGGCTCTTGTGGTGCTGTTTTAAATAGTGTCCTGAAGCTAACAATAGAGAGTGATTGCGATGTGTACGTAAGAAACAGCAAGCTTACTAGTTGTGCTCTGACCCGGCAGCGCTAAGCATCTGCTGATATCAAGACAGTGGAAGACCACAGGAGGACACCGCCGCGCAAAACAGTCGAAATAAGAAAATCCAAAAAGCAACAAGAGTGGAAAAAAGCCTCTTCCGACCAAGATGTACCCGACAACTCGAGGTCCTGCCGTCTACCTGCGTGCGCACACCGTGCCACCGTTGCACGCTTTGCCAGGCTCGACGGTGGCGTGCTGTGCAGAGAAGAGGCGCAAGAAACGACGCCAGGTTGCGGCGGGAGAGCTCAACTTCAAAATGTTTTTTTTTTCCTCTTTAGAACAAAATTATTTTATTTAAACTTGCAAGAACAAAAGGCAATAAACTCCTCTGTAAAATTCACAATGTTTGGTATTTTTCTTTGGGCCACCTCAAGGCAGAATTGACGGCTCTTGAAACGGCAAAACACAATTTTGCACACATTTAGTTGTTTTTCTGCGTGATATTTCGTTGTACGGCCTTAAACTTTTTTCTTTTTTTTGTGCAGTACACCTACATGGTTGTCAATAAGAATTTTTACAGTCACCTCCAGCAACGAGATAGTTTGTAACAAAACTATCAAAAATGCTAAAATTCTCATGTATTCCTTATTGCTTCAAGCCTATATTTATTATGCTTATTACATAGCAATCCAAATACCATGGGGTTTTAAAGGCAAAAATATTCCACTGTTCCATAAATATATCTTACTTCTCATGGAGAAGTAAGATATATTTATGGAGAAGTCCACGTCGCCTGATGCCGCCCGTAATTGTTGGCGTCACGTTTCGGAGTTTGACGGGACGTGCCCTCGGTTACCAAGGGCACAACGGGCCTGCTACGGGTATACGCACAGGCGGCACCTGCGATTATCAACACGACGCCCGCCGTTTTTTTCCCTTGCAGCCGAAAAGACGGACGAGGGGAAGCAACAGCAAGCTCCGTTCTTTCCTTGAACCTAATCGTGTCAGCTATCTTCGCAGGTGGCGTGCTGTGCGGCGAAGAGGCGTTAAGAAGTGACGTCGGGTTGTGGCCCGAGTGTTCAACTTCAAAAATTGTTTTCTCGCTTTAAACAAAAATCACTTCGATTAAACTTTCAGAATCAAAAGACAATCGATCTTTCTTCCAAACCCGCCATATATTGTATTTTTACTTGAACCACCTCAGGGTAAAATAAACGGCTGCTTGTGCGTCAAAACACACTTTTTTTTGCAACTTCAGAATTGTTTTTACTGGAGATATTTAATTGAGCGGTTTAAACATTTTTTTATAGATTATATCCCTGCAGGGCAGCCGGTAAAAGTTCTATTATGTCCCCGCAGCAATTAGATATTTTTTTAAATAACAAAAAATCTTAACATTTCCAAACAATATTGTGTTTTTAAAAATATTTAAGTTAAACAGAACTGCACAAGCCCAACTACATTGCAAATCGAAAGCCGAGCAGATTTAAGAAAAAAAAAATATTGCTGGGTGTTTCATAAAAAAAACTGATTTGTCATCAATTATGGGGTGATACCAAGTTTCACGCTATTTTTATAAGCTAAAACCGCGTTTACGCCATCAAATTTTTTTTTTCGTCAAAAATATTTTAGGGCATGGTAAACTTGCCATGCCCTAAAAAGGCCATAATTTTTTTTTCTTTTTTTTAGAAATTGAAGATGGTCGAGCGCCACGTCTGGGACGTTTGACTTGGAATAAACCTTAATTGAAATATCGCGTCTTTTAATATGTACCAGCAAAAAGATAACATTAAAATCATTGTGCTTTAAAAATATTTCGATGTTTAGAAGCCCTTTCTTACATTACGGAAAAAAATCAAGGCGTCCCTACACGCGCCAATGAGGTAATTATTTGAGTCATGAAACATCATGGAAAACGTACCAAGAACAGGGGGTGCAGTAGAGGAATACAATATCCAGAGCTGCCGTTAAACAACGCGAGGCTTTAAAAAGAAAAAGAAGGAATAAGTGTGCGTGCGTAAGGCTTAACTTAAACACTTCTTTTTTTTTGCATTATTTTATTTT